>PVJO010000995.1:0-126334 GCA_004026905.1 Hystrix cristata
GTAAGATGAAAGGGGGGAAAAATGGTAAAGTGTAGTTACACTTATTGCAAATAGGGAGGGGTGGGTGAATGGAAGGGAGGGGAGGGGAAGGGGAGAAAAGGGGGGAAAACCAAGATGTATCATGTACAGGTACAAAATAACCATGTTGATTATGAATATTATGTATGCAATGTACCAATACATGTTCTTGGTAAAAAATAATAAAAAAATTAAAAAAATAAATAAAATAAAATTAGAAATTGGGGGTTGAGGATTTAGCTCAGTGGGAGAGTGTTTGCCTAGCAAGTGCAAGGCCCCAGTACCCCCTAAAAAGTATTTAAGTAAAATCAGAAATTATTGCCAATCATTAAAAAAAATCAAGTGATTTCACATAAACTTCTCAGTTTGTGAAATCTGTTAAACCAGAATATTTGACATAATCACTGTAACTAATTATAACTGTTTTCTTTAGAAAGACACTGGTCCTGTCCAGTTTCTTCAAACTCCTTCTGACATAGTACACCATATTAGTTGTCCATTGCCTGTAGGCATTAGGGTTTGTGACCTCTTCCTAGAGTGTGAGAATATAGAGAAAGATCTAGTTGACCAAGGACAGCAGGCTCAGCAGTTTGGAACTCATGACGTGATAGAAAGATATAAGGTTATGCTAAACTTGAGAGCAAGTATTAGTTGTGAAATTTAGCAACTAAGACACATCAGATTGAGAAGTGATACTGAAAAAGCTAAGTGAAATAATTGTAGTCTTAAGAGAAATGATACTAAATTGAAACTCTCAGAGGCAAAGTGATGTTGTCATGATGAGGCCTTGCTAATTAATGGAAAATGTGATGTGGGAAGAGGACTAGTCTAACCTCTTACAGGAATCTTTTTTTTTTTTTAATGGTATTGGGGATCAAACCTAAAGGACACTGCACCACTAAACTGTGTCCCCAGCCCCTACCACCTTTTAATCTTCACAGGACCGCCCTAAATTGCCCGGTGAGACTCAAACTTGTAATCCTTCTGCCTCAGCCTCCCTAAATGCTGGGATTATAGGCATGTGCCACCAAGCCCGGCAAGAATCTGTTTTTCTATCTTACTTGACTACGTTAGCATCATGGAGACAGACCAAATACAATCTCAGTCCATATCTTCATCTGATTTGACTTCTTATAGAGATAAAATGTATGTGAAAGAGACTAACAAATACAAATGACATTTAAAAACAGTCTGAAATATAAAAGCACTTAAGTCCAGGTACAGAATAACATGCAATTAGAGACATTTAAAAAAATTTTTGAAAACATTTACTATTAGATATAGGATGGGGTTTAGACCTTATGTTGTGATCACAATATTTTGGGCAATTTTAAATTTAATATTTTGTTTTATAGCATAATATATTTAAAGTTATATATTTGCAAAAATATGCATTTTTTATAAATTTACTTTTTAATTACCATATCATACAAACATGGCTAGAATATTTTTGTCATGTTTTGCCATATTTGGGAGATATATTTGGGTTTATCTGATTTAAAATGTAGACTGTTGACTATATGTTAAGGTAAAATATAGCTTAGGGGATACTTCAAGTGAATATTCAGACATCCTTCGAAATGGTTGAAACCAAGAATCTATGAGAGGTCCACCTTTTTGCCAGCTGGAAGGAAACACCACCTACATTTAGATGGCTTAAACTGAGAAAACAGTTCACTTCAAATGTCAACCCAATACTGAAAGTTACAAGGAAACAGTAGGCCAAACAGTAGTCAGTGATTGTTGATCAAGCTGTGTCTTGGTGTGCTTTTCTGTATAGCTGCAGGGATTCACTTACTAGTAGTTAAAGATTCTCCTCAAAAGCACTGGAGAAGCAAGCTGATCTATCAGAGAATACATGACTTTGCTTCACATATCAAATATGCTCCTCTGCTCCCCCCTCCCCATGCTGGGGATTGAACCTAGCACCTTGAGCATGCTAGGCAAGGGCACTGCCACTCAGCTACATCCCAGCTCTTTTTTTTTGAGGCAGAGTCTAGCTTAGTTGCCCAGACTGACCTTGAATTTATGATCTTCCTGCCTCGTTTTGTCTCACCTCCCTCAATAGCTGGGATTACAAGTGTGCATACCAAACCTGGTTTATATATGAAATTTTAAAAGTATTTTTCAGCCTCTAGTACAAGGTTAGCAAGTCCAAGTTTAACATATTCACTGTGTTCATATACAAAATTATAAGGACTGTAGATGTAGAAGTCATGGTAAACTTTTCTGTGGTCAAGAAATAAGAGACCAGGGATGTTGCTCAGTGGTAGAGCACTGTTGCCTTAGGTTCAATCCCCAGCACCAAAATGAAGAAAAAAAAAAAAAAAAGATGATGATGAAAGGAGCTCAGCAATTGGATGTATGGATTGAGTGCTGGGTCCAAAAATGCAGGTTTCTGGAAATTTGACTGTTAGGATGAATAAGAATAAAATAGTGCCACTTGAAATAAGAGCCAGGCTTACTGCTTACAGCTAAGATCTAATTATTGTCCCATACGTCTTAACAGGGGAAGCAGAAAATAAACTATTGCTGACTACTGTCGAGGACTAGACAGACTTTAGCCACCTGAAGGCTTAAGGAAGTAGGAATGTACAGACACAATCTTGTGACCATGAACTAAACATTACCCCACTGGTTCTGTACTGAATCTGTGTATCTTCAGTAACACCATGGAATAGAAGCTCTGAAATGTGATTATAAAATCTAATCCTATAAACATAGCTATTCATGTATTCCGTAATATAATGACTTTAATTCTTTCGAGAAGATACCCAGAAGGGGAATAGCTGGGTCAAATGGAATTTCTGTTTTTAGTTTTTGACGAATCTCCACACTGATTTCCACAGTGGTTGTACCAGTTTGCATTCCTTCTAACAATGTAGAAGAGTTCCTTTTTCCCCACATGCCAGCGTTTATTATCTGATTTCTTGATGAGTGCTATTCTTTCTGGAGTAAGAGAGTATTTCAGTGTTGTTTTAATTTGTATTTATCTAATGGCCAGCAATGTTGGACTATTTTTTCATGTATTTATTGGCCATTTGTTTCCTCAGATCCTGAGATGTATCTCTTCAGTACACTTGCTCTTTTTTTTTGGTTGGGTCTTTTATCTTGGGGGGGGTCCTAAATTTTTTGAGTTCTTTGATATATTCTGGATGTTAGTCTTCTGCCTGGAGGATAACTGGCAAAATTTTTTTCATGTTCTGTTGGTAGTCTCTTCACTCTGTTGGTTGTTTCCTTTGCCCTGCTGAAGCTTTTTAATTTGATATCCCATTTGTTGATTCACAGTATTATTTCTTGTGCCATTGGATTTCTGTTCAGAAAATCTTGCCTACACCTGTGTCTTCAAGAGTTTTAGGGATTGAAGATTTAGCTCAGTGGTAGAGCACTTGCCTAGCAAGTACAAGGCCCTGAGTTTGATCCCCAGCAGCCTCCCAAGAAAAGGAGTTTTACCTATTTTATCTTTCAGCAGGTTAAGTGTTTCTGTTTTAGCATTTGGATCTTTGATCCATTCTGGAGAGGTTCTTTATTTGGGAGGCAAGCGCTTCCCACTGAGCTAAATCCCCAACTCCTTTGATCCAATTGATTTTAGTTTAGTACATGGTAGACACATGGGTGTAGACTCAGTCTTCTTCATGTAGATATCCAGTTTCCCCAGCACTCTTTATTAAAGAGGGTATCTTTCCTCCAGTGTATGTTTTTGACTCATTTGCACATATCAAATAGGTCAGCGTGCCTAGGTTTGTTTCTGCTTCCTCTTTTCTGGTACATTGATCCACATTCCTGTTTTTGTATCAGTGTCATGCAGCATGATTTATAATAGCAAAATCTTCGACATGGCCTGTTTGCCCATCAACAGATAAATGGATAAAGGAAATGTGGCATTATACATAATGGAGTCCTACCCTGCCATAAAGTAAGATAAACTTGAAGCATTCATAGATTAATGGATGTAATCTGAAGTAGTGGGGGACCTCAGTGTGAGATTGTTGATCATGGACATAGTTGACCAAAAGAAATAATGTGGAAGTTTATGCTAAGATAGTCACCAAGACAGTAGCACAAGTGGCAGAGATGGGCATATAGATACAACTATATTGTGTGTCATGTGTGTATATGGCAGAGCTGTTTGGACAGACAAAAATGTACATATAATAGGAGTTTTACGATAACAGTGAAGGAAATGGCAAGTAATTTATACTTGCCAAGAATTTTCAAGAATTTGAAGAGCTTAAAAATATTCCTCAACTGAAGATAGATTTGGCTTCTGAGATTGAATGTACCTACTAAATATTAGATAGGATAGATGAAGAAAATCTATATTGTTTCCAAGGAATGAGTTATATTAACAGCACACTTTTCATCAGCAAATCAAATGAGAGAAGATAATGGAGTATTATCTTAAGCATGATAAATGGAAAGTATTTGCCAATACAGAATGTTATACCAGCTAATGAGGACAAAATTAAGACGTATTCAGTTATTAAGACTAAGATTACCTCTTATAGACCTTCAACAGAAGAATACAGTTTATTCTTTCTTTCTTTCTTTTCTTTTTTTTTTTGAGACAAGAGTCTTGCTTTGTATAGGCTGACCTTGAACTCATATGTAGCCCTGGCTGGCCTCAAACAGTGCCTGTAATCTCAGCACTTGGCAATTCTCCTGCCTCAGCCTCCCAAAGTGCTGAGATTACAAGCATGCACCACCACGACTAGCTTTCAGTTTATTCTTTAATAAAAGAAATTTGAAAGGGGATGATAACAGCTACAAAAGAATGATAAAATCTAATTGATAAAAATCTAATGAGGCCTTTCGGCCGGAACTGCCATCTTCTAGTAATTTGTCAAAATGATGAATACAAAATGAGGAACACAAAGGGAAAGAGGAGAAGAACCCAGTATATGTTCTCTAGGCCTTTTAGAAAAAACATTGGGTTGTTCCTTCGGCCACATACATGCGAATCTACAAAAAGGGTGATATTGTAGGCATCAAGGGAATGCGTACTGTTCAAAAAGGAATGCCACACAAATGTTACCATGGCAAAATTGGAAGAGTCCACAGTGTTACCCAACATGCTGTTGGCATTGTCGTAAACAAGCAAGTTAAGGGCAAGAGGTTTAATGTGTGTATTGAGCATATTAAACACTCAAAGAGTCAAGATAACTTCCTGAAACTTGTCAAGGAAAACGATCAGGAAAAGAAGGAAACCAAAGAGAAAGGTACCTGGGTGTAATTGAAGCGCCAGCCTGCACCGCCCAGAGAAGGTGCACTTTGTGAAAACCAACGGGAAGGAGCCTGAGCTGCTGGAATCTGTTCCCTATAATTCATGGCATAAGTTGGGGATGTAACTCTGCCATTCAGCAGCTAATTAGCAGCTAAGTGTTCTGACCGTACTTAAAAATAAAAAAATCATCCTGTGTTATATAAGAATGGTTTTCTTAATTGAACAGACGTGTGGTGCCTTTACCTTAGAGAAAAAAATATTTTGAGCAGATTCTCTTTGTATCTAGTTAGTTGTGTCAGATCTTTACTCTTCAGTGTTTCTTGCTGAAAGGTGTGAGGTATTGTGCATTTGTATACCCAGACGGCCAAATATTTATGAAATATTTATAGTGATTCAAAGATCCTCTTAAATCACCATGGGGAAAAGATGTATCAAAATAAATGGAAGTCACAGTGGCATTTCAGTTAAATAAATTGTTTAAAGCACCCTATTGTGAGTTACATTCTAGTTCTAAATTGCTTTGACCATTCATGAAACACTTGGAAAACAACACTATAAAAGCATTTGTCATTGTTTACTGTAATAAAATCCTACAGACCATGGTAATTAAAAAAAAAAATTTAATGGGGCTGGGGATTTAGCTCAGTGGTTAGAGTGCTTGCATTGCAAGCACAAGGCCCTGAGTTCGATCCCCAGCACCCCCCCAAAAAAAAAACTAATGGTAAATTTAATTGGATAGTGATTCAAGAAAACTATTTCTGTATTAAGACAGTAAAAACTGTAATAATGCTGGGTGTGGTGGCACATACTTGTGATCCCAGCATTTGGGAGGTTGAGACAGGAGGATTGCTGTGAGTTTGAGGCCAGCCTGGGCTATAAAGTGAGTTCAAGGCCAGCCTGAACTATAAAGCAAGACCCTGCCTCAAAAAAACAAAATAACAGTAATAACAATAAAAATAACAAAGAGGGTATGCAGGGGTTGTATCCTCTTTAGAAAGAGAACAGAAATACTGAATATGTTCAAATTTATGAAGTATGTATGTTTAAACATTAAGGAAGTGAAATGTGATGGCACATACCTGTAATCTCAGCATCTCAACCCTTCAGAGACTGAGGCAGAAGAATCACAAGTGCCAAAGCATGGTGGCACATGCCTGTAATCCCAGCACTTGGGAGGCAAATAAACAAAAAAAGAAACAGACTTTAAGTAAAAAAGGAAAAATTAAAATTAAAGAATGATCTACTGAAACCACCATCCAAAAACAGCTGTGAAAATAGGTGGAAAAAAGCTAACAAATTCCAGAAGAACTGACAACTATGTAATGTGAAAGATTTTGATGTATTTGTATCAAAACTTACAAAACATAAGATCACAGAAATTATGAAGCAAAAATTATGATATTTATTCAAATATAAATAAGTACTACATGCAGATTCTTATACTTAATGAAAAGAAAATAAACATTTTTGAAGTATTCGTGAAACAATTACAGAAATTAGCTGGATGCTAGGTCCCAGGGAGTCTTAACAAATTTCAAAGACTTTGTATTACAAATAGTATTTTAAAAACCTCTATATTTAGAAATTTTAAAACAACCCCAAGTAGCCTGTGGGGGTGTTGATACAGGGCACTTCAAAATTTACAGAAACAAATAGTACTATAAATATTCCCTGTCTCAAACAAAACATAAGAACAAATCTAAATTAGTACTTACAGCTAAGTTTTTTTTCCTTACAGCTAAGTTTTGATAGAAATATATCAAAATCTTTCACATTACCTAGTTGTCCATTATACTAGTTACTTTTCTAGAGTCAATGGTTTGCAAGCAAGCAGATTTAATACAAGACGTTTACAAGTTACAACATTGTCACACCCAAGCCAAAGGCAGGAAGAGTGTAGAGCATCTATCTATGCACTGGAGACCTGAAAGATCCAATCAAAGGCTGGGAGCCCACGGCAATATCCCGTGTACATCGATGTCTGCGCTAAAAGACTGAAGAAATCTATACTGGAATCAGGATACGATGCTTACAGCAGAGATGAAGATCACAGCTCCCCTGAAGCAAACAGCAGCCATCCTCGGTTGACAGCAAGGCCTCGAGCTCCCTCCTCAACAAGAACAGCCAAGTTTCCTTCAGGAGAACCAGCTTAGGCTGGGGATTTAGCTCAGTGGATAGAATGCTTACCTTGCAAGCACAAGGCCCTGAGTTCGATCCCCAGCACTGAAGAAAGAAATCAGGAGAACCAGTCGCAACAGAGCTGCTCCTGGGAAGCAGCCAGGCGCAGTCTTCTGCTCCCCTTCTCCTTTATGCTGTGTGGGCAGTAACCTTCAGGTGGATCTTCTATGCCAAGAACCACACCAATTCAGTTCATCCGGGTGTTCCTGCTGAAGTTGACCACAACAGTCTACCACATCAGCTCTTCTGGAATTTGTGTTAAGTTTTTGTCTATTTCCCAGCTGTTTTAGGATGATGATTTTAGTAGATCATTCTTTAATTTTAAAGTATTAAAGAAAAATTGAATTCAATTAAAAATAGTAGTAGTAGTGTCGGTGGTGGTAATTATGATGCTGTTAATCAATGGCATTTGAGTGGTTACTATGTGCTGTTACTGTTCTAAAGCATTTCATATTTATAAACACACAACAAAACAATGTTTAGATAATATCATTATTCCCAATTTATGGGCTGGAAACATACAAAAAAATTGACAGCCTTCCCAACATTCTTGTAAATAGCCAAGTAAATGATTGAACCTGGGGAATCTGGCTTCAGGGGGAAAAAAAGGCAAAAAAGAATAACAAAGGAAATCTGCAGACGAGAGGAAAAAGTAAAGGTAAGAGTTTTCATAAAGGAATGGAAAGTAAGGAATTATAATTAAAGACAACAACAGCAAAAGGCTGAGAGTGTAGCTCAGTGGTAGAGCAATCTCCTACTGTAGCATGCTCAATGCTCTGGCATAAGCAAACCTCTACGGTGGGAATGGTGGCACATGCCTATAGTCCCAGCTACTCCGGAAGCTGAAGGAAGATCACTTGAGCCCAGAAGTTTGAGGCCATCCTGGGCAACATAGGGAGACCCCCACCTCAAATAAAACAAAACAAAGCTGGGCATAGTGGCACAAGCCTGTAATCTCAGCACTCAGGAGGCTGAGGCAGGACAATTGCCTTGAGTTTGGGGCCAGCCTGGGCTACATAGTGAGTCCAAGACCAGCCTGACTTACAGAGCGAAACCCTCTCCAAAAAACCAAATAATAATAATAATAATTATTATTATTATAACAATAATAAAATAAATAAATAAAACAAAAAATATAACGAAAGATGATACATCCTCTGGAGGGGGAGGAATTCGGTATCTTCACATGACAGAACAGGAGAGAGCCAGCCCACTTCCTGCAGCCCTAATTCAGTTCATAAGAGTGGAACCCCCCTGACCTAATGACCTTCCAAAGTCCCCACCTCTTAACACTATCATAATGAGGATTGTTTCAACATGAATTTTGAGAGGGACACGTTTAACAGTTTTATTAATTACCAAAATTGGTTCAAAAGAACTTGAATATTGAATAAATAACACTGAAAGAAGTTGAATAGGTAATCAAAAGCTCACCCTCAATTCAAGAGTCTGCTAAAAGTAGAGCTTAGCTAGATTACTAAATTCAAATTTCCACCACCCATGGTAGCACTTGCCTATAAACCCAGTACCTGGAAGGCTGAGGCAGGAGGGTCGTCATGAGTTCGAGGCCAGCAGGGCTACATAGTAAGTTCAAGGCCAGTCTGAACTACATAGTGAGACCCTGTCTCAAAATAAACAAATAAATAAATAAATAAATTCAAGCTTACTATATGAAATTTGTAATGAAATTAACAAACCAAAAAATTGATGCTTTGAAAAAATTAGTGAAATACGACCTCCAGCATAGATCAAGACAGAAAAAGATGCCTCAAATTCTTTTTTTTTTCAAATTCTTGAGATCAGAAATTTAAAAAAAAAGAGGGGTGTGAGGGATTTAGCTCACCCATAGGAGTTTGTCTAGCAAGTACAAGGCCCTGAGTTCAATCCTCAGTATCAAAAACAAACAAACAAACAAAAAAAGATTCTAATATTAGAGGACACTTAATAGGTATTGTCACCAGATGGGGTCCAAGGAGATACCCCAAGGGAAGTTTAGGACCTCAACTTACCCCAGAGTTGGTTCTTGACCTTCATCTCAGTAAAAGATTTTCCAGATATGTTAGAGTTAGAAGTAAGAGAAAATAAGGAAGGGAGAATATATGTAATGTGGGGTTTTTTTTTGTGATGGTAGCACTGGGAATTGAACTGAGGACCTTCACACTGAACCTCCGACCTTTTCTTATTTTTTATTTTGAGACAGGATCTCTCTAAGTCACTAAGTTGCCTAGGCTGGGCTTGAACTTGTGATTCTCCCGCCTCAGCCTTCTAGAGAGCACCATTATGCCTGGCAAGTTCAATGTTTATATGGAAATTGAAAACAACTTAAGAATTCAGCAGTATGAAAATGATTAAGTCATGGTAGTGTATATAGTTGTTCCTTGGTATCTGCAGGGGATTGGTTTCAGTACACTCTGTGGACGCCAAAATACATGTATACTCAAATCCCTTATGTAAAATGGCAAACTATTGGCATATAACTTACCCATGTCACCTTGTATACTTCAAACCATTTCTTACATGTACTACCTAACGTAATCTAAATGTTGTATACATACTTGTCATACTGTATTGCTTGAGAAATAGTGACAGAAGTCCGAGCCAGACATGGTGGTGAATGCTTATAATCCCAGCACTCGGTAAGCTGAGGCAAGAGTACCACAAGTTGGGTGCCAGTCTGAGCTACACAGCAAGTTCAAGTCCAGCCTACTGCATAGCAAAGTCCTATCTCAAAACAAAGAAAAAAGTGTATATTCAGTACACCCATATATTCTTTTTTGAAGTGTTCCCTATCTACCATTGGTTTCAATCTGTGCATGTGGAACTAGACCTAGAGGGCTATTACATACATAAAGTGAAAGCATCATAGAGGTTAAAATGTGTGAACAAAGCTACATTTGTCAACATGGTTACATCTAGAAGCCTTGGGATGGAGTAAAGAAAGTTGCAGAATAGGTGTGTTATGATGCTATGTTGGAAGTCCCAAAACTACGATAAGGCTTGGTGATTCACTAGAAGAATTCACCTAACTCAATGAGAGCTGTCATACTTCTGGTTATATTTTAGTACAGCAAGAGAAAACAGATTAAAATCTGCAAAAGGAAAAGGCATGTGAGGTGAGGTCCCAGAGAAATCAGGCACAAGCTTCCAGATGTCCCATCACAGTAGAGTTGTGTGGGATGTGCTTAATTCTTCCAGGAATGATGTGTGAAGACACATGTGAATGGGTCTTCCATAGTTACTATGGTAACTATGTTACCATAGTTCTAGAGCAAAAGCTCTATCTCTGGGGGGTCTCAACCCATGGGGCTCAGCTGCCTGGGCTAGGGTGCCAATTAGAGACAAGCAGTGGTGAGAGGCAAGAAAGGAGCCAAAAAGAACAGATACAGAGGCTTAAAATCTGCCTGCAGAGGGCTGACGGGCCATTGAGTTTCACCGAGAAGGGGAACAAGGACAAGGGTTAGGGGTTTGCATTTCTAGGGGGTTTGCCACAATCTGGTTGTTCTTTGTTTCAAGACCGAGAGAGCAATGCAGTTCCCATCGTGAAATGACTGGTCCTGCTTAGGGGGCAACCTTAATTATCATCATGGGGTATTTGTTCCCTCTTAGAGGGGCAGTCTCATCATGGGGTGATCTGTCTGCTACATGGTGGGTAATTTCAGTCCTTTGTGATAGAGATAGTTATTGATTAGACTTGTTATTACTGGAAACCAAGGTGACTACAGAAAAGAGTAGCTCAGAAGGAAAAAATATTGAGAGGCAGATGAAATGATAGAGGAACAAGATGGAGTTAGGTCAGTGACTGTATCCTTCTTCATTGCAACTAGGAAAGCTCACCTTAATCTTGGTGTTTTAGGGATCAGTTTTACAGGCGTGGGACACTGGAGCTCAGCAAGTCAGATTCCATCCGTCCCCTCCCCCAGCAAGAGCAAGTCCAGATGCTCTCTGACTCCTAATATGATTAATTCTCTGTTGTAAATTTATCCCTCCACCCACCTGCTGGGGATTGAAGCCCAGGAGTTAGATTCCAGTCCTTTTTTTTTTTTCTTTTTTTTTTTTGAGACAGTCTCACTAACTTCCCCAGGCTGGGTTCGAACATACGATCCTCCTGCTTCAGCCTTCCAGAGTGCTAGGATTACAGTCATGAGCCACCATTGCCAGCTGTTTTTTGTCCTTTTAAACATGTGACTGATTGGAAGCTACGGTTTGCTACTGCCACCCAACATCTCAAGCCTACTGGATATCATAGTCTGGAAAAAGATCAGAATTCAAAATATGGTCTTCTACTGACAGTATTTCATTTTCACATCATACAGTAGAAAACTGTGAGTCAAATTGTAAGTCAAGATCATGAGTACCTATTCAGGAGTACATAAACTCATAGGGGTGCTTAACACCAAATTTAAAATAGAGGTTAGCTTTGGGATGGGAAAGGAATGCTAAAGCAAGCTACCCAAGGAACTTTAATTATATCAATAATGTTTTATTTCTTTAAAAGCTGTAGAATAGGTATGGCAACAGAAGTGAAAATGAGACAAAACTCTAGGTAATGGAGACATGGATGTTGGTTATATTCTCTACACTTCTCTGTATATCCAATATTTAATAAGAAAATAGAAAATCTGGTAAAATTAATAAATGTAAATCATAATGCTAAACTAAAAAGAAAAGAAAAAAATTATAAAATATTAGAAAAAAATGGTTTGCTCCATTCTGGACTTTTGTGGGTTTTTTTGTTTTTTTTTTTTTTAATCTGGGGGAATTGAACCTAGGAATGCTCAAGTGCTCTACCACTGAGCTGTGCTCCCGGCCCTTTTTATTTTTTATTTTGAAACAGGTTCTCACTAAATTCCCCGGGCTGGCCTTAAACTTTTGATCCTCCTGCCTTAGCCCCCTGAGTAGCTGGGATTATAGCCTTGGTAAAAAAAATTTTTTTTACATCAGTTCAGAAAAGAAATCAAGTGTGGCATATAAGAATCTGTTCTTTAGTTATTCTGAATATTAAAGAATACTTGGCTGGGAATGTAGCTCAGTGGATGAGCACTTGCCTGGCATGTGCAATGCCCTAGGTTCAATTCCCAGCACTGCAAAAAATAAAAATAAAAAATACTTAAAGTCAGTGTGATAGCACACATCCATAATCCAAGCACTTTGGAGGCTGAGGAGGATCTCCAGTTCAAGCCTACCCTACACAATTTAGCAAGACCCTGTCTAAAAAAAGAGTAAAGGAGGTCTTGGGGATATTCAGTGCAAAGGCCCTGGATTCAATCCCTAGTACCAAACCAAAAGAAAAAAAAAAAACTCAAATACTGAAGTTGGAATGTCCACTTATTTAATACACATAAGATTAATGTAATCATCTTACATATTTAATATACATCTGGTATCACTTCTCAAAAATTAGCAAATTATATCCTACCTCAGGCCCCCTATATGCTAGTGTTAAGGCTGACCCAGTAGGTATGGACAAGGGTAAAAGGGAGAGGAAAAAGAGAACAGTATTCAGTGTTGAAACAAATCAAATTGTCTGCTTCTCTTCTCTCTCCCCATTTCCCCCATAGAATCAGGCTTAAGGAAAAAATAGCAAAAGGGTAGCCCATGTAAAGAAGGTTCAATGTCTTTACCTTGGAAATGGGGAGATGGTAAGATTATATTTGGATGCTCTTAACCATAAATTCTTGCTACACCGTTTCTTTGATTTCTTTGACTTCTCTTTACCTTCCCTGAGTCAAATAGATTCCTTTCTATACCTACTACATGCAAGTCCTATATATACATTGGGATACAAAATAAGTGACCTTTTTGACCCAACATATTCCTGATAATGAAATAAATTTAAACAATTAAAACCAATCAGTAATTTCCCTACATATTGTTTTTGAGGAAAACCTACAGTAACATTTTTGTCATTGTTTGCATATCTCACCTTTCCAGCTCTCATGATTCTAACTTTTGTCTCAGCAAATAGTAAGTCATCATATGCCAGTTACCCTCAGGAATACTTGAAGTAGTCAAAACTCTCAGTATTAAATTGAGTAATGCAACAGTGAGCTGAAGATGTTAACTGCCAATTTAACAAATGAAATGAGCGTAAACAATGTTTTAGTCACTTTCCTATGCCTAGAATAAGATCCTCAACACTCACAACCTTCAATTAGGAGGAGAGGTTTATTTTGGCTCATGGTTTTAGAGGGTTTAGTCCTGTGTATGGTCCGCTGACTGCGAGGCAGAAAGGGCAGGTGGAATGGGCTGATGGAGAAAAACCATTCAACTCATGGAAGGCCAGAAGCAGAAAGAGAAGGGAGGAACCCAGACAAGAAAATACCCTTTCAGGTCACATCTTCAATAATCCACCTCCAACCAGGCCCCACCTCCTAACAGAACATTCAGCTATAAACTCACTGGACTGAGGAGTATTGCACCCCATGATCCATTTCCCCTCCCCAAAGCACCACCCCTGAACACATAAGATTTTTGGAAGCCATTTTAGGTCTAAATATAATAACTACCAATAGATGAAGGCTAGGAAAAGTGGTTGTTTTCTATAAACATTCCTTTTCTTTCTCACTAGGTTTTTTTTTTTGTCACTAGGTTTTTAATCAACTCAATTAATATGAAAAATATAAACATTTTGGTAGAATAATTAAGAAATTAAAACTCATAAATTCATCTTGAGCTAATAAATAAAGCAAACAAAAAAGCTTTATTATAATATATTATTTGATTTATACTACAGAATTAAAATTTATAGCCTAGTTTCCCTTGATTGAAATGCTTTTTCCTGACTGAGGAATGTTACTGTTGTTATTATCCTTTCTTTTTCTATTTTTTTATGTTTGTGGTCTAATATTTGAGTTGTTCAACAGAATGTTTAGCATTCCATATGAAGTTCTATTGTGTTTAAGGAAAAATGAAAAAGAAGTTTAATACTTTAGATCATGTGGTATATATAAACTCAGTCCACAATCATGGCCCATCTTATTATACCAATTACAAAGAAAGGAAGGAAGATACATGAAAAATTACTGTAGACATACCATGTACTTATTATATATTTAGTAGACTTGCTAGTTTAGCTCAAAAAAGGAATTTAAATATTGAGAATTTCTTACTAGTTTTTCAAATTTGATACTATTCAAAGACTTTTTTTAAGACTTTCTTTTTTTAATTTTAAAAATTTCTTTATTTATTTTTGCAATACTAGGGGTCAATCCCAAGGCCTATACCAAGTTACATCCCCAGCTCATTTTGTGGGGGTTGGGGGGATGCTGGGGATCTAACGCAGGGCCTTGTGCTTGCTAGGCAAGAACTCTATGACTTGACCTAAATCCCCAATCCCTCATTTTTTATTTTTAATTTTGAGACAGGGTCCACTAAGTTTCCCAGGCTGAACTTGTTTACAGAGTAAGCACTGTATTAGTCCCTTTACTCCTGCATCAGACTCCTGGAGTACTGGGATTACAGATGTGCACCACTATGTCTGGCTTCAGAGATATTCAGTAGCTATCAGGCATGTCGCTTCTGTCTTTGTGCTCTCGTGTTTAAACTGCTGAGATGAAGCTATCTTGTTGCTGTGTAGGCACTAAGTTAATCATTTTCAGCCAGCCACAAGCATTAATATGATATTCAAATGCACAACTGAATTTTGCACAATATAAGATCCTGTAGATTGCTTCCTATTCTCAGTGAGTTTAAGAAGAAATCATAATAACTGATTATTGCCTCCTACATAAAGTTCAAACTCATTCTACTAAATGGAAAACAACTATAGCAACAGTCTACATGTTTAGATGTCACTCTATGGATCACTGTGCTGCATAGCACACATGGTATCACTAATAATTTGTTTATGTCT
The DNA here is from genome assembly GCA_004026905.1 of Hystrix cristata. NCBI lineage: Eukaryota > Metazoa > Chordata > Mammalia > Rodentia > Hystricidae > Hystrix > Hystrix cristata. Next base: position 15,273 of record PVJO010000995.1, read on the forward strand.
CTGTCTCTCTTACTACACTGAGTTACAGGTGATGAAGATGGTAGCTGTATTTTTGCATCACAGCAAGTAGCAAACTACCTATCATAAACATCAGTAAATCTTTACTGGATGAATAGAAAAAAGATCATTGTACATACTTTGACATACTTTGTCATTTGGTTCAAATAGTGACCTTGTAAAGTGGATATAGGAAGTCTTTAAAAATATCTAATTTTAGACATCTTTCATAATTATCCCTAATTGGCTTGTCAAAATTTCCTCTTTCTGCTTCCCAATATAATTACATTTAAATTAGTCTCTTCAATATCTCCTAAATACTCCATCTTTGTTCTTACCTATTTGAGTGCTTTTCTTTTCTTTCATATTTTTTTTAGACAGGCAAGGTCTTACTGTGTTGCCGAGACTGGTTTCGAAACCCTGGGCTCAAGTGCTCCTCCTGCCCCAACGGCTCCTATAGCTGGTAGTAACAGCAGCATGCCACTGCACCGAGCCCAATGCTTCTTTTCATTTGTCATAGTCTAATGTATTTGCCTCCTGTTGGGGTAGACAGGCAAGGATTGAACCCAGGGCCTGTGTACATGCTAAGTGTGTACTCTCCCACCACTGAATTACACCACAGGCCATTACTTGTCTTCCTTTTGAAACCTTCACTTCTAACTCTAAACCACCTTGATTTATTGCCTGACAATTATATAATTTAGCCATCTGTTATATTGATCAGTATTGTATATTTTTATCTATACTGTCAAACTTCATTGTTTAATGTGAAGTTTGTCAAATCTCCCAAATTGACTAGCAACTTTGTGTGGTTAATTTTGTTTTGTCCTTTCTTCTTGTGTATGAAAAGGTTGGAAACCCAGTACAACATGACATATATATTACATATTACTGCTTAGCAAAGGGCATTTGTGTGGTCATCTATTCTTGTTATTGACTTTTCAAATTGTCTCTCATGGTAATTAAAGTATTAAAATTTTATGGCTGAATTCAGGCTAGTCAGCTAATTAAGCACTAAAAGAAACTTTAAATTGCTGTGTTGGAATATTATACTAGCTACAAGTAACCGTTTACATGTTTAAAACAGCAGTTTCAAGTCAGGCATGAGTGACATGTGCCTGTAATCCCAGCACTCAGGAAGCTGAGGCAGAACCATTGCAAGTTCAAGATCAGCCTGGGCTACATAGTGAGTTCAAAGATGGCTCAGACTACATAGTGAGACCCATAGTGAGTCTCAAAAAAATAATAAAAATAAAACAGGGCTGGGAATGTCAGTCGTGGGAGGGTCTTGCATTCAATTTCCAGTGCAATGATTGATTAATTAAATTTACTTATTTTAATAAAATTAAAATTTTTAAAAAGCAGCAGTTTTACCATGCATAAAGATGATTTAACTGTGCCAGCCATTTTGTCCATAAGTACATACCTTTTTTTAGTTTTTTTGTTAGACAAGTACTATATCACTAAGCTATACCCTCAGCCTCTATTTGATCAACTTTTTCATTTATTTATTTATTGTACATACCCTAGTTTTATTCCAGAATAGATTTAAGATAAATTTTGTTTTTATGTTTTGTTTTTTGAGATGGAGTCTTGCTATGTAGCCAGACCAGACATAAACCATGGTCTTCCTGGCTCAGCTTCCTGATTGCTAGGATTTTGATTGGCCCCCATTACTGCAGTTTTATTGTTCCCACACCCTCCCCCCTTTAATAGTTAAATGCTTGTGCGGTTTTGTTTTATTTTTGTTTTCGTTTTTTATACTGATTAAATCCAGGGCCTTCTCACTAAGCTACATCCCCAGCCCTTTTTTTTATTTTTTGAGACAACGTCTTATTAAATCACTGAGTTACCCACACTGGCCTTGAACTTGGGATCCTCCTAACTGTGCCTCCCAGAGTGCTGGAGTTACAGGCATCAGCCATCACACCCACTAAGATTTGTTATTTAACTCTTTTCCTGATTGGTTCTTTAACCAGCAGTTAGAAATATATGGGCTTGACGATGTGATGAGCCATCTATAGAACTGACAGATACCTCCATAAATTTTGCAGTTTGTACTTAACTTTTCTTCCCAAGCTAAGGAAACTTTTGTCTTATGGAAATGTAAATTTTTTTTTTTTTTTTTTTTTTTTTTTGTGCTGGAGATCAAATTTAGGGCCTTGTACTTGCTAGGCAAGTGCTCTAGTACTGAGCTAAATCCCCAACCCTGTAAATTTTTAAAATATATTAGACCCATCACAGAAAATTGTTAAAAATTCTTAAAATCCTACATCTTTAATAAGTTAATTTTATTCACTTTGGAGGGATTTAAATAATATTTACTTTTGGGGAGGGGAAAAAAAAGAACAACATTTACTTTTATGCTAGTTAAACTTAATGTCAAAGTACAGTTTTACCTGCATTTGTGATCTTAGTGTACCTGGCATTTTTATTTTAAATGCCTAGTTATTGAATACCTTTCTGTAGTTTATATAATGTTTATTACTCCTCTTGATGAATGTTATGGATGTGCATAATATAGATACACATCTATGATGTAGATACACATCTACATCTTCTGTAGATCAACTTTCATAAGCTTTCATTAACTTTTTTTTTAAACCTACTTTAGGAAATGGGACGAGATAAACCAGAATTACATAGGATGCTTTTTCAAAGCACATACCAATAGAAATTCTGATTCTTACTCTTTCCCACCCTTCCTTAGAAGTCCAGGGTTATAGTGAATCAGTATTAATGAAGGAATTTGAGATAACCCTCAGATGAGTTAAATCCGTCTTAGTATATAAAAATATATTACCCTGTATAGTGGTCGTTTATATTTTTTGTAAGTTTTCAAAACAGTTGGGCATGTAGCTTAGTTGGTAGAGTGCTTGCCTTTTAGACAGAGTGGGCCCTGAGCTTAAGCCCTACTATGAGAGAGTGAAAGAGAGATAGAGAAAGAGGAGAGAGCAAAAGAGAGAATGATACTAGTTTTCAAAATTAGAAAATGACTGCAAATTTCAAATATGTGTTGTGTCTAGTAATAAAATGATTTATTCTCCTAAAGTGTTAAGTTAAACAAAATTCTTAGAGAAATCATTGGTCATTAGGAAAACAATCCTGGAAATAGTGCCCTTTTCTTTAAGAAAACATTCAAATCTTTAGTAACAAGTACTAAACAAAAGAGAAATTCTTAAATAAAAGTTATTTTCAAACCTGGCATGATAGCATGTTCCTGTAATCACAGCTTCTGGGGAAACTAAGGCAGGAGGATCTCAAGTTCAAGGCCAGTCTGGGCAAGTTAGATCCAGTCTGGAAAAAGGCAAGGTGGGGGTCAGGGATCTGAGGACATAGTTCATTGGTAGAGCTCTTGCCTAGCACATTGCTAAGTAAGGTCTTGAGTCCAATCTCCAGTAAGTCAAAAAAAAAAAAAAAAAAAAAACAAGAACACAACCAAAACAGTGTTTTTAGAGTTTTCGCTCTTGTTCACTGGTGTCTGGGATAACCTTCATGAAATGTTTTCTTTTTATAACCCGTACCCTAAAAGTGGCCAGGTTTCACTTGTCTACTCTCTGATCTGCCTTCAGTATAGATCCCTTCTTTTCTGCTCTCTTTGATCTGTAATTAATCCTGTACCTACTTCACAGGCCGGTTCTTTGATGAAAATGAATCCCCTGTTGATCCGCAACATGGCTCTAAACTGGCGGATTATAATGGGGATGATGGTAACGTAGGTGAGTATGAGGCAGACAAGCAGGCTGAGCTGGCTTACAATGAGGAAGAAGATGGTGATGGTGGAGAGGAAGACGTCCAAGGTGAGCGTGGGCCTGGCCTCCATGCTGTGACCCTGAAACCCACCTCTAAATTTTATGGTTGAATTTGTGTAGAATTTCCCCCACCTATTAACAGTAGTATAATCTTAATATTAATTCAAAGAGGTTCTTGAAGTTTTTTTAGTTTTACTTCGAATACTTATATGGTAAATAGATAAATAATTTCACTTTTTAAAAAATTTTAGTTGCTGTATAATTTGGAACTCAGAATCCTTGGAAATTTTTAAAATGACTCTAGACAAATGCTTCTAGAAAATAATTATTTTCCAATTTCTCATCTGAAAACATTGTATTGTTCTAGGTAAAAGTACAGCTCAGTCAGCATTTCGTTATAAAGAAAGCCACAAAAGGAATGCCCCCCCCAATACTACAGCTGGAGTTATTTCGCCACTGATACAGCATAGGAAAGTTTTGAAAAAGTTTTCTGAGAGGCTTAAAATGAGTTTGTGAAGATATCTTTTTTATGTTTAATACACAGATTCAACATATTTTTCTTAACTGTTACGTCTGAGCTTTTAACTTAGTAAAAGTTCAGAATCCACCTACGTGCATGCAGCCCCATCCATGCATGCATAGCAGAGTATATTTGCTTCATTGCAAGTTTTTAGGCTTGTTTTTTGCCTGCTTACTGTTTAGTAGTCATTTGTGGAGTTTTAAAACCTTTTCTATAAAAACTGATTATGACTTTAGGGTGTGATATATGAGAGTTTTATAATGTGATGCATGAAAATTATTTTCACTGTAATCCTGTTTTGATTTCTTCCTTAGTTCTTTTTATAGTAATTAAATTTGTATTTAGGTTCATGACAGGAATTGTTTCTAAAAACTCAGAAGAAACTATATTTGATCTAGAGTGCTCTATCGAAAAGGAAACTAGAAGCTGGGCATGGTGGTACATGCTTGTAATCCCAGCTACTTGGGAGGCCAGGGCAGAAAAATAGCAAGTTTGATGCCAGTCTAGGCAATTTAGCAAGACCCTGTCTCAAAATTAAAAGGCTGGGGATGTAGCTCGGTGGTAAAATGCCCCTGGGTTCAATCGCTACTAGAAGAAAAATAAATAACATACAAAAAGGGAAGCTAGAGATGCTGACTTCTACCTAGTTTTGATAGTACATTCTACTTTTTGGAAAAATATGATTTTTTTGGAAAAACATGATTATTGGGGATAGAAGAGAGATTAATAAGTGCTAGGAGGTATATAAGGATATATCAGTGAGAATTTTTCAAATGTATTTTGCTATATCAAATAAATTACATTCTTTCTATAATCCTTTTTAGTAAATGTTACCTTTTCCTCACTTTGTAGTTTGTTTTGATTATATTTATTTGTAATTGTGTATCCCTTCAAGACTTTTCATGCATGTACGTTATACACTGGTTAGCCTGTAAGCTCTCGGAAGGCAGGAATTGTCATTTATTTTGTCTTCGACTTTGTATGTATCCTTTTCTACCTTCATACTGACCTTCCCACAGTTCTTTACACACAGAGCTCACAATAAATGTCATTAACTCATAATTTTATGCTTTTCCCATCAAGCTTTTGTTCATATAACTGTGATTCAGGTAATAACCCTTTAACTTCTGTCTTAAAAGCTTACTTGGTTTCCAGTTCGAATATTCTCCAGTATTTTTCCTAAGGACTTTTCTGTTCTCGTTGGGTAATATTGAGGGTTTTCTTATAGCAGTTAACATCAACCATTCTTGATAATCACTTCTTGTATTTTTTTGGCTGTCTTAACACTGATGAGTTTTTTCACAAAATTTCAATTTAATTTTTTACAGGTTTTATCCACAGTAGTAAGTTTATTTTCAGTGCCTTCTCTCTCCCTTTCTTGTACCATCCTCCTTCCCCACCCCTTTTCCTCTTTGCTGTCTTCCACTTTGGGTCCCCAGAACCTTCATGCTGCCCTGCTTTTCCTTTCACAAGAAAATAAATCCATTGATTCTGTTGAATATAAAGAAATGACCTAAGATGATATCCTCAATGTAGAAGGGAGGAGATTGTTAAATGTTTGGATTTCTTTATTTGCAAGTGAATCTTACTTGAGTTTAAATGTGCCATTGAATATTTCTAATCCCATCCTGGAGTTCATTAGATCATAGTGGCAAGAAGATAGGGCAGATAGAAAGGGAACTTTCTTATCATAGAGAACAAAAGATGCAAAACTATCAGCTCCAGGAAATAGGGATAAATTGGGTAAACTGACTAAAAAGGGGCATTTGAGATACCTAAAGTAATTGTAAACATGACTGTCCATAAAATGGGGTGAAGGAATTATGACTGTTTCCTAATTTATCAACAAGTTGAATTTCAAATGTTTATTGTTAAGTCAAACTATGTATAATTTTAAAACATTTCTTCATTGTGCCAATGTAGAGGTAACAAGTTTCTAGTTCAATTTGCTCTTGTAGCCAGAGCAGGAAGTTAAACAGAGTAGTAAAAACCATTGGACTGAGAGTCAAGGGACAGATTGCCTGTTACTTCTTATGTTACATAAACTCTTGGCCACAATTTCTTCATCTGTACGCGAGAGTGTTGAACTAGAGTAGATGGTCCTCAGTTATAAAATTCTGTGCCCACATTTACTGTGGAATTACTGTATATAAAATTCAAGTATTGTGGGAAAGTGTGTTTCAGATTTCAGGATGCCTGAAACACATCTATTCTCAAACCCAGGAGAGAAAGTAAAAACTTTACTGAAACCCTTGAAACTCTGCAGCCAAAGATACGAAAAACTGAATTATGCACTTGAGAACTACTATAAAGGTTCTCTTGCTAGAGGTTTTTTGCTGTTATTTTGGGTAGCAGAATGTGTTTTTCCTCAAGCTATGAGGTCCCTAGAATTAGGAATTATGGCTACAGGTTAAGGTTCTAGCTTTAGCTAAGGAGGCTCTGGCTTTGATCTCCAAAATTGTGGACTATACAATGGAGGGTTTGACAGCATCTCTTTCAGTAGGGAATTTATGGTCATTTTGACTTTAGGGAGGAGCCGGAAGTCCCATGGTACCAGATCTAGTGATTAAGGTGGAGGAGGGCTCACCATAATGCTTTTACAAACCTGTCTTTCCATTGCATGTATTTGGCAGCAACATTCACCATATTTTTGACCACATCTCCTAAAGTTGCTCATGGAAGAGACTTCCAGAACTGCTTCAGAAGGTGGCCAGAGTGACGGGATGTGTTTGAAGGGAAGAGAAGTGCTTGGGGGGGGGATTAATAGCAATGGGTCTTTTACTGTAATACTTTTTTTATTTTTACATTTAAACATTCACTGTATTTTTTTTTTTTTTTGGTACCGGGAATCGAACTCAGGGCCTCATGCTTGCAAGGCAAGCACTCTAACCACTGAGCTAAATCCCCGGCCCCATTCACTGTATTTTTCAGTCACTCCCTGTATATTTTAGAGGGAAGCTTGGCGTTGTGCTTAAGTGCCTGCATTCTGGACCAAACTGCCAGGATTCACATCCCAGCTCCATTATACTAGCTCTGTGAGCTTGCAAATTACCTAACTTCTATACCTTCATTTCCTCAACTATGAAATAGAAATAGTTAACCTGCGTTAGTAGTTGTTATATGAGTTAAATAATTTAATATTTGTTTAGCACTTAAAGCCGGCTTTCACACTGTAAGCACTTATGTGTTTGTTGAATAAAATAAATTTTAAAAACAAAAATCAAATCGAGAAGTTTTTCTCTGGGTTACCTATTTTAGAAGATAGTTATACTCAATTCCTGTGGATTAACTTAGACTGCTTAATGGAGCCTTCCTGGCTCACTGCCCCAGATTCGTGCTGGGTAGAGCTTTTAGGTGGAGGCAGTCCTTTCTTGACTGCAGATGCAGTAAATTATGAATATTTTTATGTTTCCTTTCATAATCATTTTACCTTGATTACCTTACAGATCTTACTGTTTTCTAAAATGAACTAGAATCTTAGTCCATATAATTAGGTTTACTATTTATCTATTATCCCACATCAAATTTGGTCAGGTAATTTCATAATGCTTTGCAGATAAATACAAAGAGGTTGTTGATAGAAACTTGAATTCTAAGTAGAATAGTTACACTGAAAATGGACTCTAGTTAATGTAAATGATAGCTCAATTTGTATTCAAAATGTTCTATGAAATTCTGAAAAACAATGTGAGAGCATCATTAACCCATTTGTGCCTGGTGTTCCATGTTTTTGGAATGCCACAAACAAGGAAACATAATAAAATTGTTTCTCTTCAAATTCTTGTTCCTTGAATTTTTCTAGGTAACATATATAAATGGGTTAAAATTTTGCTAAGAAGCATATTTTTTTTGTAGTAAACTTTGTAGTAAAGACTGACTTTGTATACATTATTGTAAGCAAGGAAAAACAGTTGCTATTCTGCAGAGAAGATAATTAGCAGTCCAAAGACATTTAAGAATTAGATCGTATTTGTTAAGTGTCCGAAACAGGCACTCAGAACAGGTTTCAACTTTTCTATTCCTAGACCTTCACTCATCTCAGTTTTCTCTTTATATTTATTCCTTTAAAAATCCAAAGAACTAACATTTTTTTCTTCGGTAACTTTCCTGATAAATTTCTAGAAAATTTCTACTGCTCATTAACAATTACATCTCCTTCTAATTACTAATGTCTTGAGAGATGCATTGATAGCCATAAAATGAGGTCAGATGGATTCTAGGGAGAGATTTCTAGAAAAGTACCAGTGATCCCCCACCCTTCCCAGTACTGGGGATTGAACCAAGAGCCTTTGGGCTGAACTACAACCCCAGCCTGCCTTTCTTTCTTTATTTCTTTCTCTCTCTCTTTCTCTCTCTCTTTCGTTCGTTCTTTCTTTCTTTCTTTTTCTTTCTTTCTTTCTTTTTTTCTTTCTTTCTTTTATTCTGGGGATTGAACTCAGGGCCTTGCCCACTTACTCGGCAAGCAGTCTACCACTGAGCTAAATCCCCAACCCCACCTTTTTCTTTCTTGAGACAGGATGTGCCTCAGTCATTCATTTGCCCAGGCTGGGTTCAAACATGGGTTCTCCTGCATCAGCCTCCCAGAGTGCTGGGGTTACAGTTGTGGACCACCATGCCTGAGTGCCCATAATTATTTTCTCTTTAAAACCAAAGATAATATTTTTGAAATACAGTGTGTTTTTTTGAAACGAAATTGATTAACAGTCAGTTATGGTGGCACATGCCTGTAATCTCAGCACTTGGGAGGCTGAGACAGGAGGATTGCCGTGAGTTCAAGGCCAACCTGGGCCACATAGTGAGTTCACAACCAGCCTGAACTACACAGCAAGACCCTATCTCAAAAAACTAAAAAAAAAAAAAAAAAAATTAATTAGCATGTTAAAAATGCAAATGTGGATACAGATATAATTTCAGCCTTCATACAATAACAGATTTGGGGTTATCATACCTAGTAGATTATACTATTAAAGACATGTATATGTGCTGCCAAAGCAAGCACATATGCTATTAAAGACATGGACAGTTTAAGAATATGGTGAAAAATGGTTTCCTGCAATTCTGAATGAGAATTTCTGTATATTTAACACGTTTCCACTGGTTTGAACCACCAGTGGTACATGCTTGACTGTCCCATCAGAGTTTTTACCATGGTGGTAAAAACCACCCAGTGGGACAGTCATGCATGTACAGCCCCATTGTGAACAGGTTAATAGGGAAAAAGAAAGTTGGATTGTTTGATGGTTTTTTTCGCCTTGAGTTCTGGGACTTGAACCCAAGGCCTTATGCATGCTGCTCAGGTGCTCTGCCTGTTTGGCACTCTAGAAAGAACAAAATTTTGGAGTCAATAACCTGAGTAACCTAAAATAAGAATATCACAAAAAGCCAAAAGGGAGTCTCCCAGGCTCTGATTTAAGTACTTTTCATTGTTATTATAACATAATTTTAATTGTTTGGAGCAGTATTATTTCAAAATCTGTGGTTTACAGCAAAATTTTGAAGAATTGCTGTTGGAGACCAGGTATGCTGGTACGCATCTATAATCCCAGCACTCTGAGGCAAGGAGGCAGGAGGATCACCGAGAGTTCAAGGCCAGCCTGGGCTACATAGCAAGGTCAAGGCCAGTCTGAACTATACAGTGAGACCTTGTCTTAAAAAAAAAAAAAAAAAAGAATTGCTGTTGGAGATAAACTAAGTGACAGCCGCTAGCCAAGGAGGCAGAAGAAACCTGTCAGTGGCCAAATAAGTCAAATTCCCAGAGCACTGTTTGGAGTTATATATTTAATATAGCCACACAAAGAAGCTTTGAGGCTCTTACTAATGATATCATGTAATAATTTCTTTTTCTTTATCATAAAGAAGAGGTTAAATTTTGGTTAGTATACTCCATTTAGTAAATCAAGGGTAAGATATTTGCAAACAAGCAGAGAAGTTACCATAATGTTAAATGTTGGGATTATGAGTGACTTTTATTTTCTAATTTTTATATTACCAATATGGGCTAATTCTAAAATTAGAAAAGACTTTGTTTTTTAAATCTAGGATATATACACAGAAATGTTTCTTTCCACCAAAGCTTAGTTAAGGGGATAACGTTCAACAACACAGAAGTAATATATGTATGGAAAGTTATTGGCTCCTCAATGTTATGGGTTCCTAAAGTTTTGCTAGCCATGTGTGTTATATCTGGCTCTATATCTCTGTATCTGTCCTCAGAAGATTTGTTTAAGTAATCCTTCAAAACGGTTACACACTTATCATTCTTTAGCCAAGCAACTAAGAAATAGAGAACTGTGTACATTAGATGAGAAATAACAAGAAAAAATTATTTTAAGCCTGAAAATAATAGAAACATTTTTAAGTTGGATTTCTGCAGTGATCTTAAAAATATTATTCTTGATGTATAATTATTTTACTTACAGATGATGAAGAACGAGAGCTTCAGATGGATCCTGCAGACTATGGAAAGCAACGTTTCAACGATGTCCTTTAAATCCTAAAGGAAAATTACAAAAACCTGAAGTGCTGTAAAATGGAATCGTTTCTACTTTGTCCTTTTTGACTTTTGTTGTAAAGATCAGTTGTATCAGTTGTAAAGATACATTGAGATAGATTTAAGGAAAAACTTTAATGAAGGAATGTACCCATGTACATATGTGAACTTTTTCATATTGTATTATCAAAGCAGAGACTTTTTTGGTTATGATACAGTTGAGCCAAAACTGTTCATCTTTGCACTTAAAGCAAACTAATGTACATTTCACATTTTATTGAGCTTAATTTTTTCCACAAATAGCAGGATAACATGGTTGTACAAATTGTATGCTGCACATAGCATAAGAACAGTGAGAACAGTTACTCTGCTGAAAAGTTTTCATACACTAATATATTCTTGTTAACCCAACAGGTATTCTGTTCTGTCTACCCTTCATTTCACGCTCTTCAAGGAGTTATGCCGAGAATAGTTACATAAATGAGGGGAAACTGGATGCCAAACATTGTGCAACGTGTATACAAAATCACCTTCCTATTCCTTTCATTTTACCTAAGTGCTGATGTGTTTTGGCAGATTAGCTTTCAGTTGAGGACTCATGGAAGTTGAGGTAACTTTCAAAGACATAAATATTTATCAGTTATTCCTACTTAGCTTGAAATTGTTGAAAGCATTTTCAATTTTTTTTTCCTGTAATACCTATACTGTTTAACTATAGTCAGCACTGACTAAAGTTTTATTTTCAGAGTTTGCATTGGCGAATATATTCATGATTTAAATGCCAGATCCTAAAAGGGGCTAAATCTACTTTGAAATGAATCTCAATCAGTATTTCAAAGACTTCCTGGTAGTTTTTGCGATTTTCTTGGACTAGATTTTTTTCAGAATTATTACATAAGGAATTTTAACAAGTTTTTATTAATGCAAAAATAAGAATAGAAGTACAGTGAGGTCTATAGCTGTTTTATTAAAATAGCTTAAAGTTTGTAATAAAAAGGAATCTTTGTAATTACTTAATATGTTAAGATACCATCAACCTCATATTTGCTAGACTTACAAAATTATTTTAAATATGTTTTGTCTTTTTACACACTATTCAGTAGAATGTGTAAGCTAGCTAATCCTGGTTTTCTGATTAAAGCACTTTTACATTTTATCTCATGCCCCAAATATGAACAGTGTTGATCGTGAAGGGAAATTGGATGTTGTTAACCCTGTTTTTCAGAAGGGCTACTGTTAATTTGCTATACATATGAAATATTTGGGCTGAAAGTATCGCTGAGTGATAGAGCACTTGCCTAGTTGGTCCCCAGCACCACAAAACAGGTAAACAAACATGAGATCCCCCTCCCTGCCTCCTGCACCTAGGTTCCAGTCATAACTGAAATTTATAGAAGTAGATTGTTCATTTGTTGAGGTACAAAATTTCTTTGACTTCAGTTTGAAGTTATTTAATGACCAGAAAAAGATGCAGTAACTTACTACAATTTTCCCACCATATCAAAGTAAATAATTTATGCCTTCATTATCAGTAGGACAGGCCTACAATGAATAGGTATTAACAATTCACAGAATTTTTAAATGGAGTTGAAGGGACGTGATATACATCCTTTGGGAATTAGCATGGGGAGATAAATCTAAAAATATTCCTAGTAATACTTCGTATTTAATATTCTAAAACCTTTACAAATGAAAACCACAAAAATACCTGCCTTAGTTCCTTTGACATAAAAAGTGATCACTTGGTTACATGGTAGCTGTTACTTACACAGCAAAATTTCTTCGGTTAGCCACTAAGGCATTTTACAGGCTGAGAAGTCTTGGACCAATGGATAATATTTCTGACTGTATTAACACATTTTAGTGCTGTAAGATACTATGTGAATCTCTTAAAAATCTGACATTCTACAGTCTGTAATAGACATGCTGTTTTTATAATGTTTTACTTCTGCCTTAAGATTTAGGTTTTTTAAATGTATTTTTGCCCTGAATTAAGTTTTAATTTGATGGGAACTCTACTTTTAAAATCATCACTTACTGGGTCTAATAAATTAAAAATTAAACTTATTTCACTGTTCTGCTGATTCTGATATATACACTTAAATAAGTCATGTTACATTTTAACAGTAAAATTTGAGTAAACTCAGTCCCCACTTTAAGTTAAGCTAACCTAGAAGAGTAGCAGTTTTGCACTAAAGCTGTTCACTGCAGGGCTGGTTTACACAACAGGTATTCAGCCTTTTACATGTGTCCAGCACAGTTCTAGGTAGTAAGAGAAGTGGATAGATAGACCAGGTATGATCTGGAGCGTCTATGCAAGTGGGGATGTTCCAATAATACAGAAGTAAACAATGAACCAGATAACTTTAAACAGTGATGAAGAACTATTCAAAATAAAGCAAAGCTTCAAGGTCTTCAGATTTCCAAGTAATCAGGTCTTCACTCAGCAGGAATATTACAATTGTGTGACTGGGATATAATGAGCCAGGGGGCAAGAGATGAAGCTGAAGAGAAAGGTATGGAGGGACGACATAGGGAGAGCCTAGAAAATTCAGGTCACTGCTACTGACACATCAAGGAAAAGTGCAGAATACCAAATACACATGCAAGGGTGACTCCAGAGAAAATATGGATCGGATTTCAAAGTATTTCTAAAGTATGTTGCTTTATTTTTTATTACTGTTTAAGATTATGCCTTTTCTCATTTGTATAATCAAATTAGCAACAAAATTTGCTACAGTATGAGGACAGAGAATCTGTTAAAAACAAAACAAAACAAAACAAAAAAAAACAGACCAAAAAAAAAGCACGGGTGAGAGGCAGTTAGCTCTCATATCTGCTGACCTTGGAAACTTCCACCCTCTGTTTGTGGCCCTGCGGCCGCAGTGAGATAAAGCTGATTGAGTTTACTGTCCCAAGGGGGCCATCAATTTCCAGTCTTCATGGTTCACATCAAGCCCAATCCAGTTCCTTTTTAGACTGTCTTCACAATTAACAAAAAAAAAGGGGGGGGGGGAATTTAATGGTCCACATAAGAAAAGTTCATGAAAAAGGGCAAGAGGCCCTTAGGCTTGAACACAGCTGAAAACAGGATGCTGCCAAGACTTTGTTTCACCATCTCCCCTTTCTGCTTTTCTCCACTTATTACCTTTATTCTTTCAGACCATCTCCCCCTTCCAAGTTCTAAATATGACTTCCAGAAGTTTTCTTTCTTTCTCTTTTTCTCTCCCCCACCTCTGCCCCTGGCCATGCTGGGGATTGAATCCCTGCTAGACAAGCACTCTACTACTGAGCTACAGTGCATCTTTTTTTCATTTTTTTAATTTTATTTTAATCGTACATTTTAGATATACATAACAATGACATTCATCATAGGGAATGTGTACCTGTGCATGATATATCTTGCTGCTTTTTTTCCCATTCCCCTCCCCTGCCTTTGACCCCTCCTCACTCCTTATTTACAAAAGCTTTGTTTCCATTTTTTCCCTTCTGTTCTTTTGCCTCTTGTCCCTCCGTTCCTTTCCCCCTCCCCCTCCCTTGTTCCCCTTCCCATTTGAACACTTTTTTCCCTTTCCCAATATCATACATTTTAGTCCTTATTTATGCTTCCCATTTCTCACACCAGAGAAACAATGCAATATTTAAACATGTGTCTGATTTATTTCGCTTAAGAGTATGGTCTCAAAAAAAAAAGAGTATGGTCTCAAGATGTGTTCATTTACCTAGAAATATCTCAAGCTTATCATTCCTTATGGCAGAGTAGTACTCCATTATATTAAAAAAACACATTTTCTTTATCCATTTATCAGTTGATGGGCATTTGGGCTGTTTCCAAGATCTAGCTATTACAAACGGTGCCACTGTAAACATGGGTGTGCATATATCACTGTGGCGTGATGCTTTTAATTATTTGGGGAAGATACCAAGAAGGGAAATAGCTGGGTCAAATGGAGTCTCTAGTCCTAGTGTTTTGAGGAATCTGCACACTGATTTCCACAGTGGTTGCACCAGTCTACACTCCCACTGATGGAGAAGGGTTCCTTTTTCTGAACAGAACCTCCAGAATTTGTTATTGGTTGATTTCTTGAAAATAGCCATTCTTTCTGGAGTGAGATAGAATCTCAGGGTTGTTTTAATTTGCATCTCTTGAATGACCAGTGATATTGAACATTTTTTCATATGTTTATTTGCTGTTTCTACTTCTTCATCTGAGAAGTGTCTGTCCACAAGCCAAGATTAAAACTAGACCCATATCTTTCCCCATGCACTAAGCTAAAATCAAAGTGGATCAATGTTCTAAATATTAAAACAGAAACACTAAATCTTCTGGAAGATAGAATAGGTAGAACTGTTGAAGACACAGGTGTAGGCAAAGACTTAAAGAATCAACAATGGGATCTAATCTTATTAAAAAGCTTTTGCACAGCAAAAGAAACCACCAACAGAGCGAAGAGACAACTCAGATTGGGAAAAAAATTTTGCCAGCTGTTCCTCCGACAAAGGACTGATATCTCAAATATATAAAGAACTCAAAAAAACCAGACCCCCCAAAATTTAAAGACCCAATCCAAAAATGGGCAACTGAAATGAACAGTCATTTTTACTTTGAGACGGTCTGTTTAAATTGCCTGGGCTGGTCTCAAAATGCCATCATTCTGCTTTGACCCCCCTGCCCCCGAGTAGCTGAGATTACAGGTGTAAACCACAATGCCAACCTCAGAAAATAATCTTGGTTTTGCTACCTGGGAGGGGCTACTGCTCTTCCTTTATTCTTACTTCAGAACACCATATGGAAGGGAGACTTCTGCCACTGTATTAGTTACTTTTCTAGAGCCAATGGTTTGTAAGAGAGCAGATTTAATACAGGACATTTGTAAGTTACAATATTCACCCATAAGGCAAATGCAGGAAGAGTGCCAAATGTCTGTCTATATACTGGAGACCCAAAAGATCCGATCAAGTGCCAGGAGCCCACAGCACTGGCCCACGTATGTCCGTGTCTGCGCTAAATGGCTGAAGAACTCTTTACTGGAACCAGGATGCAATGCTTGCAGCAGAGAGGAAGACCAGAGCTCCCCCAAAGCAACAGCAGCCATCCTGGATGACAGCAAGGCCCTGAGCTCCTTTGACGAGAACGGCCAAGTCCTCTTCAGAAGAACCAGCCACAGCAGAGCTTCTCCTGGGAAACAGCCCACACCTATCTTCTGCTTCCGTTCTGCTTTATATTTCATCAGCAACAATCCTCAGGTGCATCCTCTACACCCAGAATGGCACCAACTCAGTCCAGCTGGGCATTTTGGCGCAAGTTGACCACAAAAATAAATCCACCACAGCTGCTGACCATAATGGAGTAACTTGACTAGCTCTCTCAGGTAGTAGCAACTGCAAGACTGGACAAGGTACCTTAGGTACCTTGTTGTTTTCAGGTAGCACAAGATTAGGATCTGAGAGAAGGCGAAACAGCCAGCAAGCCCCATGGTCATCTCACTTGCTGTAGTGTAAAAGGCTGGAGGCAGAGCAGAGCAGAGTGGTTCTGCTGAGTTGAGAAGACAGACATAGTGTGGAACAGCTCAAAAGTTGGAACCTATGTGGTGGGGTACACAGAAGGGGGAGCTGTTCAGAGAAGCATCTTCAGGAATAGGCCAGGCCTGGTGGTGCACATCTGTAATCCCAGTGCTCTGGAGACTGAGGCAGGAGAGTCACTGTGAGTTTGAGACCAGCCTGGACTACATCGTGAGTTTGAGGCCAGCTTGAACTATATAGCAAGACCCAGTCTCCAAAAAACAAACGAAAAGAAAAAAGATATATAAAGTTCCCCACAAATCCATAGTTGGGGGCTTGGCTGTACATACATGCTCAATCAAGACCACCTGATTATGGTAGAGTGCCGGTTTACCAAGTGCAAGGCCATGGGTCTGATTCCCCCAGCATTGCAAGAAAAAGGGTAGGGGGGCAGAGAGAGAGAGAGGCTACTCCTTAGAAGCAAAAATGATGCCTCTAACACAGTGATGGCAAAACTTTTAGAGAGGAATGCCCGAACTGCAACCCAAAACCCACTTTTTACTGGAGGGGGCGGTGCTGAGTTTCGAACTCAGGGCCTTGCGCTTGCTAGGCAACTGCTCTACCACTGAGCTAAATCCCCAAACTCCCAAAACCCACTTATTAATTTCAAAGTGCCAACACTGAAATTAAACCTGAATACTGCAGTTTTAGTTTGGAAAAAACAATTTGTACATGAACATCTTTTATCTCAGAAACACATTAACATGTGTGCCATAGACTCATCACCACTGCCCTAAAGGAACACCTATTCTACAGCTTTCCTAACAAAGCCTAACAAGCCCTTGACAATACAGTGGTACCTCGGTTCATGAACGCTCTTGTTTATGAACAATTTGGTTCACAAACAGAAGCATTTGGCAAACTTTTGTTTCTGTTTGCGAACTCTGCATTGGGTGAAGAACACAACCACAGCCATCTTTCCCACATGAACACAAATGCAGCCATTTTTTCCAGAATCATGGAACTAAGTTCACGAACCAAGTACCACTGCACTGGTGAGGGAGACTGTGTGTGGAGATTGGATCCTGCCACATCAGGACTTGGAAAACTTCCTGGGCTTTCTTTAGATATGACCTAATATACACAAGTTTAGGTGACCACTCAGTTACTAGAATGCTTACTAAAAAAAAAACAAACACTTTTTAGAGAAGATAACAGAATCCAGTCTCTAACATTATTTACACCATCCAGCGTCCAATACAAACTAACTAGACATACAAAGAAACTAAAAGTGATCCACGGTCTAGAAGAATTGATCTGACATGGTGGCACACTCCTGTTATCCCAGCTACTCTGGAGGCTGAAGCAGTTCAAGGCCATCCTGGGCAACACAGTGATGCCCCGTGTCCAGAAATAAAGCCAGGAATGGTGGCTCACGCCTGTAATACAAGCACTGGGGAGGCTGAGGCAGGAGGATTGCCATGAGTTCAAGGACAACTTGAGCTATAGAGTGAGTTAAAGTCCAGCCTGAACTACATAGCAAGACACTGTCACCAAAAAACAAAACAAAACAAAACAAAACAAAACAAAACAGGTTGGGGATTTATCTCAGTGGTAGGGTGCTTGCCTAGCAAGCGCAAGGCCCTGAGTTCCATCCCTAACACACACACACACACACACACACACACACACACACAATTAACTATATAAAACTTATTACTTGTAATTTTCCCCTTACAAAGATATTTTTTAAAAAGTACAACTAATATATATCAGTCACAATATAACCCAGGATCATTCCCACACCAAAACAAAATGCTCCTTTAATTTAAAAAAACTTTGGGAGGGGCGGGGGTGCTAGGGATCGAACTCAGGCCCTTGTGCTTGCTAGGCAAGCACTCTCTACACTGAGCTAAGTCCTGAACCGCCAAAATAATTCTTTTTTGAGATAGGGTCTAGCTGCATAGCTCGGGCTGGTCTTAATATATAGCCCCGGCTATCCTCTGTCTTTGAACTCATGGTGATCTTCCTGCTTTCGCCCCACAAAGGCTTGGATTGCAGTCATGTGTCACTGTACCCAGTGCTCCTTTAATTTTAAAATCATCAGAGATCAAGAGAAAGTCTTTTCTTTGGGGGAGGGGCACAGTGCGGGGGATCAAACTCCAGGCCTTGTGCTTGCTAGGCAAGTTCTCTACCATTTACGCTAAATCCCCAACCTGTGGATTCCATACCCTAACCCCAGCAACCTGATATTAGAGAAAACAGTCCTGAAATTTATATAGAACCAGAAGAGACCCAGAATAGCAAAAGCAATCCTGGGTAACAGGAGCAAAGCACGAAGCATCACAATTTCAGATTTTATGTTATATTACAATGCTGCAGTGACAAAAACAACATGATGCCAGCACAAAAACAGACATGTGGATCAATGCAACGGAAGAGAGAATGCAGAAACAACCCCAGGCATATTGGGCTATCTGATCTTTGACAAAAAGACCAAAAACCAACACTGGAGGAAAGATAGCCTCTTTTAAGAGCTGGCGCTGGGAAAACTGGCTATCCACACGCAGAAGATTGATCTAGACACATATATCTCATTCCTCATGTACTAAACTAAAATCAAATGGATCAAGTATCTAAATGTGAAACACAATCTGCTGGAGGATAAAAAAAGTAAAAATTTTGAAGACATAGGTGTAGACAATGACTTTCTGAACACAATCCCAATAGCAAAGAAATAATATCAAGACTCAACAAACGGGATCATATTAAACTTTAAAACTTCTGCACACCAAAGGAAACAATCAACTGAGGGAAGACAACCTACAGAATGGGAAAAAATTTTGCCAGCTATCCCTCAGAGAAGTAATATCTAGAATATATAAAGAACTCAAAAAAATTTGACCCCCCCCCAAAATTAAAGATCCAATAAAGAATATGCAAGTGAAATGAATAGGCACATCTCAGAAGTGTGTACAGGCTGTCACCTCCTGGATGCCACACAGGATTCCAAGGAGAGGCATGTGTGCCACTGAACAGAGCTACCAGCAGGTCCTTTTTGGGTTCACGGTACACCTGGAGCCCAAAACAAATGCAACCATGAGAAACAGATCTTGGAGGCCAACTTCACTTGCCATGCCCATACTGCCTCCTTGTCGGTAGTGGCTGTGAATAATCGTTTTGTAGTCATTAAGAGAAAAGATGAAGTAATTCACACATGTGACATGTAGAAGAAAATAGAACATGAGGCTCTAGTGCAGCACAATGGCACAATTACTTGCCTGAAATTCTATGGCAGGCAGCCGGCATTTGATCGGTGGAACAGAAGACTCCCCCATCCGCGTCTGGGACATGAAGAGGTGGGAATGCTTAAAGTCCACTAAAGCTCACAAAGGACATGTGACCTTCCTTTCCATTCACCCATCTGGCAAGTTGGCCCTCTCTGTCAGCACAGATAAGCCATTAAGAACGTGGAATCTTGTGGAGGGAAGATCTTCATCAAAGATATAAAATGAAATGCTCACATAGTGGAATGGTCCCCAAGTGGGGAGAAATATATAGTTGTCATCCTGAATGAGACAGATGTCTACCAGATTCACATTGCCTCTGTCAGTGGCACCATCACCAGTGAAAAGTGGACTTCTTCTGTTACTTTTCTTCCAGACTCTGTCCTTGAAGTGGCTGGAGACGAGGAAGTGGTGCGGTTTCTTGACTGATTCACTGGAGTGCCTCTATGAATTTAAAGCACATGAAAACAGGGTTGAAGGGCTGGGGATTTAGCTCAGTAGTTAAAGTGCTTGCCTTGCAAGCACAAGGACCCGAGTTCGATCCCCAGCACCAAAAAAAAAAAGAAAAGACAAGAAAACAGGGTTGAAGACATGTTCAATTTTGAAATTCCAGAGCATCGTGTTGTCATTGCAGCATAGAGTGATGGTTTCATCAAGATGTGGAAGTTTAAGCAGCGTAAGAATGTTCCACTGTCTTTACTCTGTGGAGTAAACACAAACGCCAGGCAGACCTGTCTTGGAGTGTGGTTGACACAGAGGCAGACACAAAAGAGAGCCTTTCTCCTCTGGCAGAGGCTTCTCCTGTAAATAAAGAACAGTCCAAAACCAGCAAAAAGGAACCTGGTGTCATGCTGCAGGAAGAAGAAACATCAAAACCTGACTCACAGAAGTGTAGTTTAGTGGTGACAGTGATGAGCCTGCAAAGGGGAACAGCCTAGTGTCAACCAAGAAAAGGAAAACAGGAGAAATGTTGGAAAAGAAGAGAAAAAAAAACAAAGAAAATACAATTTCTTCTCCAATTTCTCCTCCAAAGAACTCCTTTTAGATGAAACTGTTTTCAAGTATTATATCTAATTTTTTTCTAAGTAAAAGCAAGGAATTTTTCCTTTAAGAGAAAAAGTACAGCTTTTTAAAAATCGCTTTTAAGTGGGTTTTGTTTTGTTTTTAACTGATAATTTTTGACAGATGAAATTAATTATGTATCATGGGCTGTGATTGGTCATGCATGCCTGTAATCTCGGCACCCTGGAAGGCTGAGGCAGGAGGTTTGAGAGTTTCAGCCCAGGCAGGGCAATTTAATGACTTAGAGGGAATCTGTGTCAAAATTTTAAAAAAATTACCAAGGGCTACTGATGCAATGCTGGGACTGATTCTCAGTACGATGCTAGGAGTAAGGGTGCCCCACCATGTGAGCACTACTCGCCCTAAGGACTGGTAGCCTGGAGAAGATATAAGGGACAGAAAGAGGGTCATTGTTTGTTGCTTGCTTGCTGCTTACTGCCTTCTGCCTGCCCTGCTTTGCCATGCACTGTTTATCCTCTCTGATGGCCCTCTGCTATGCTGCCTTGCCTTGGAGCCAGCTAGCTATGGACTGAAATGTCTATGAACTATGCACCAAATAAACCTTTCCTCCTTTGGATGTCAGGTATTCTGTGTCAGCAACAAGAAAAGTAACTGACTTGGGATTTAGCTCAAGTGGTAGAGCAACTGCCTAGCAACCACAAGACCCTGAGTTCAAGTCCTACCCCACCCCTCCAAAAAAAAAAAAAAAACCAAGAAGAAAAGTAACTAAGACACATGTGTTTATAGTAGCACAATTCATAATAGCTAAATCTTGCAAATGACCTCTGTCCATCAACAGATGAATGGATGAAGAAAATGCAATATTTATACATGATAGAGAAAGAAAGGATAAACTAGTCATCCGTAGGAAAGTGGATGTATGTATTAGTTATTTTTCTCTCATTGCTAAGACAAAATATCTGACATCCCGGATTGAAGGGGGAAAGGTTTATTTAGCTTACAGTTTGTAGAGGTGTCAGTCTACGATCAGCTGGATCAAAGGCAGAGTGGCATGGCAGACAGGCAGAAAGTAGCAAGGTAAGCAAAAAGGACCTAAGCAGCTTCTTTCTGCTCTTTATATCTTATCCAGGGTGCCAGGATTAGGGTGGGGCTAAACCAATCAATGGACTGATTTAGTAATCACACACATTTAATTTCAGCAGCACACACTCTAGATTCAGCCCCTTCTGAAAAACTCTCATCTATGACCAAATGAGTCTTTCGGAGGACATTTAGGTACAAATCATAACAATGTGCTTTGAGGCCATAATGGGTTTTTTTTTGGTGGGGGGCAGTTCTTGAGATCAAATTCAGGGCCTTGCACTTGCTAGACCAGTGCTCTACCACTTGAGCTAAATGCGAAATCCCCTACCTGCATTTTTTGTTTGTTTGGTTGGTTTTTTTTTAGACAGGGTCTCATTATGTACTTTAGGCCGCTCTTGAACTCACTGTGTAGCCTGGGCTTGCCTCGAATTTGCAGTGATCCTCCTGCCTCAGCCTCCCGAGTGCTAGGATTACAGGTGTGCACCACACCCAGTTTGAGACCATAATGTTAAATGAAATATATCAAACACACACGCCTAAATGTCACATTGTTTCTCTTATATGAGAAGCCCAAAATGTAAGTAAAGAGCAAAGTAAAAGATAGATAGTAGGAAATAGATAGATCTTTTGCAAATGGAAAAGGGACCAAGAGATGGAGGGAGAAGGATGGGAGGAAAGGGAAGAGGATGAAAAATAGAATTAAAATGTGTTATGTGCATTTACTAACTCCTGATGAGGCAAGTAATTAGCATGTACTGCATATATGTACTAACAAAAAATAAAACTTGAAGACAGAAAAAAAAGCTACAGTGATAACAAACAGCATGGTACTGACACAGAAACAGACACGGAAAAATGAAACAATAGAGAATGCAGAAACAACCCCGGGCACATTCGGTCATCTGATCTTTGACAAAGGGGCCAAAAATATGTGCTGGAAAAGATAACCTCTTCACCAAATGAAGCTGGGAAAACAACTGATCCAGATCAGAAGATTGAATTGAGACCCATGTTTCTCACCATGCATGAACATAAATTCATAATGGATCAAAGACCTACACATTAAAACAAATACTTTAATCTGCTGGAAAACAAAATAGATAAAAGACATAGGTAAGGATTTCCTGAACAGAACACAAATATCAACAGTGGGATCCTATCAAATTAAAAAGCTTCTGCACAGCACAGGAGACAATCAACGAAGTAAAGAGACAGCATACACAATGGGAAAAAATTCTCTCAACTACTCTTCAGAAAGATGACTAATACCTACGATATATAAAGAACTCAAAAAGATTTGACTTCCCAAAATAATGGTCAATTAAATTGGAAGGACACTTCTCAGAAGAAGTACAAATGGCTAATAAATACGTTAAAATGGCTGGGGATTTAGCTCAGGGGTTAGACTGTTTGCCTTGCAAGCACAGAGCCTTGAGTTCAATCCCCGGCACCAAACAAACAAACAAATAAATAAATAAATAAATAAATAAATAAATACGTTAAAATTGCCAGGCATGGTGACACACGCCTGTAATCTCAGCACTCAGGAGGCAGAGGCAGGAGGATTGCTGCGAGTTCAAGGCCAGCCTGGGCAAGCTACGTAGAGAGCTCAAGGCCAGCCTGAACTACATAGCAAGACCCTGTCTCAAAAAACCAAAAAAAAAAAAAATACATTAAAATGTTTTCAACGTATTTGGCCATTAGAGAAATGCAAATTAAAACAACACTGAAATTCCATCTTACCCCTGAAAGAATTTCTGCCACCAAGAAATCAAATAATAACGAAGGCTGATGAGACTGCAAGGAAACAGTAACCCTTCTACATTGTTGGTGGAAATGTAAAGTAATACAACCACTATGGAAATCAGTATGGAGAGTCTTTAAAAAATTAAAACTAGAGGTTGGGGCTTTAGCTTAGTGGTAAAGTGCTTGCCTAGCAAGTACAGGGCCCTGAGTTCGATCCCCAGCACCCAAATGGCTCAGCAAAATGATTCTTTAATGACTTGAGGTTTAGGATGAGGGAATCTAAAGAATGCAGTCACTGCAGTCACTGCAGTAAAGTACTATCAGGCTTTGTGTTTATTTTCAGACAAACTGCATGTTATGAAAACAGAAGTAAAAGAAGATCAAATAATGACTACACACTCTTGTATTTCACTGATGGTGTTTGAGTTCTGAAAGGTAGTGTTCAAATAAGGAATTTCATGCCAGTCGAATGTCATATGATTTTATAACTTTCCTAAAAGTTCCTGCCCTCGATATCTATTAGTCACAAAGAAACATAAGCTATGAATTTACAGCTCAGAAAATAAAAAATGTAAAAGCTAATGTCACTATTATGACGAAGGTGTTTGGTGAACAAGTGAATTTTGAGTTTGGAATCATCAGGAAATAGCCTTTCGAATAACACTCCAGACTACAAAATAACCTCTTCAGGTAGTAGAACTACTCTGCCTTCTGTGTGTCCTTGATGGCTTTGTGAATCTTCTCCTGGACCTCTGTGTGCTCCTGTTCATGCTTTCCAGCTGTCACGGCCACTGCCAACTCTGTAATCATTTCTTCCAGCTTGTTCTGCTGAGTTTCTGCTTGCTTGTTGTTATGGTTTGTGTCTAGATGTCCCCCCAAAGCCTCATGTGGTCATAGATGGGTCTTTTTCCAAGGTGACTGGCTCTAGAATGTGTGATGCTGGGATTAAGGGCGTGTGGTTACTAAATCCATCCACTGATTGGCTTGGCACCACCCTAATCCTGGCAGTCTGGATAAGATATAAGGCACAGAAAGAAGCTTCTTAGGTGCCTTGCTTACCTTGCTTACCTTGCTGCCTTCTTCCTGTCTGCCATGCCACCCTGTCTTGGAGCCAGCTGACTGTGGACTGAAAACGCTACAGACTGGGAGCTAAATAAACCTTTCTTCCCTTAACTTTGGGTGTTGGGTATTTTGTCTCAGAGATGAGAAAAGTAACTAAGACACATATCTTGTCCTGTTTGAGCTGCCCCAATACCTGTGGTGAATATCACTACTTTGGAGTCATGGTAGACATCCTGTTACTAAAACAAAACTTAATGTTCCATCCATGTGAGTGGCAAATGTGTTTCCCACTGGATTTTAGGTCTTCTTTGTAAATTCCTTTATTAGACAGTCCTGTAAGCTCTACCTCAATGTCCAGGAAGCCGCCTTCAGCCATTTCGAAGATGAGTCAGCCCACCCTGGTGCCGAGGTGTCCTGCTGGAAGAAAGACTCCTTAGCCTGCTTCTGAATGCTCACCAAGTAGCCTAGGACCCTGGCCAGGACAAAGGCCAGGAGCACCAGCAGCTCCACAAGCTTCCCTGTCACTGAGGTGGTGCAGAAGAAGTTACCCTCACAGCGGTGTGGAGTCTAGAGTTTCTGCCTCCTCAGGTGATTTTCAGTACTTATTATGTTCCAAGTAATGAGACAAATAGAGTAAAGGAATATTGATGTGGCTGCTATTTTAGATGGCCTCATCGGGGAATGCTTTTTTTTGAGATGGGGTCTTGATATGTAGTCCAGGCTGGCCTTGAACCTCATGGCAATCCTCCTGCCTCAGCCTCCTGAGTGCTGGGATTACAGGAGTGGGCCACCATGCCCTGCTAGGGAATACTTTTCTGAAGAAGTGGTGTGAAGACATGTAGTGTAAATTGACAGGCAGCACTGTCCAATAGAAATATGATATGCCACTTATGTAGTTTTACTTATTTATTTATTCTTTAGGTGCTGGGGATTGAACTCAGGGCCTTGCACCTGCTAGGCAAGTGCTCTACCACTGAACTAAGTCCCCAGCCTCCCTTATGTAGTTTTACATTTTCTAGTAAATAAAAAATGTTGATAGTTTATTAACCAATATACCCCAAATGTCACCATTTTAACATGTAATCAATATACTACTGAGATACTTTATATTCTTGTGTATTAAGCCTGAAATGTAGTGTATTTCACATTTGTAGCACATTTCAATCTGGTCAATAAATTGTCACTGGAAATATTTACAAGACATTTAGAGTTCATAAAGTATGTAGTTAAGTAGATCCATATATTCATTTCAAGCATACTTAAATATTTTCTAATAACTGAATCAAGTATTAATTTTTCCAATAGGTATTACTTTTTAGGGCAATTTAAGATTTAAAGTAAAATTGAGGAGGAACTACAGTACAGCATTTCCACACACCGTCTTCCTACACACACACACACACACACACGCACACACACACAGAGGGCCTTCCCCCATTGTCAACATTTTGCACCATTGTGGAATGTTTGTTATAATTGATGAACCAGTGTGAACTCATCATTATCAGGCAAAGTCCATAGCTCATATTGGGAGTTATTCTTCCTGTTGTGCATTCCATGGGTTCGGACAAATATATGATGATATACATCTACCATTATAGTACCATACAGAATAGTTTCACTGCCATAACAATCCCTTGTGCTCCATTTATTCCTCCTTCCTTACCCCTAAACCCCTAGCAAACACCAATTTTTTACTGTCTTCGTAGTTTTGCCTTTTCTTGGATGTCATTTAAGTCAGAATCAAACAGGATGTAGCCTTTTCAGATTGGCGTTTTTCTCTTAGTAATGTGCACTTAATATTACCTATATCTTTTCTTTTTTGGGGGGGTGTTGTGGATTGAACTCAGGGCCTCGCACTTGCTAGGCAAGTTCTCTACCACTGGGCTAAATCCCCAGCCCTACTCCACATCTTTTCATGGTTCGATAACTCATCTCATTTTTAGCTTAATAATATTCCATTGTATGCATGTACCACAATACACCTAACGTGGTTATGCCAAGTTTTGGTAATTATGAATAAAGCTGCTATCGATATTCATGTGTAGGTTTTAGTGGAGACATACATTTTCAACTCTTTTCGGTAAATACCAAGGAGCAATTTTTTAAAAGAGACTTTATAAAGGGGTTTATTGAGCAGAATATTAAGAACTAAGTGCAATTTACAGGTGAAATGCACAGTCCAGGAGCCCAGTTTATATGCTTACTGTCTTTAAGGGCCTAAGCAATTTTTCCTGGAAGGGAAAAAGCTTGAATAACTTTTGTGTCCTGAAGCTGCTGTATTTGTTAAACATACAATTTTAAAATTACAATTTTCATTGTCTCTTTTCTATCTATTTTTATTTTTTCTGTCCTACTTCACCTTCATCGCCACCCCCAGACTTTCATCTGTTATTCTTAAGGGCTGTAGAAAGACTAAAGTTCTGCCTTGTATAGCTACTTCAGGCTGAAAGGGGACACTGACTCTGCCCAGCGGGGACCGAAAGTCTCATTCTGACTGACCTAAAAAAGACTTAGGAATATAGAATTTTTTATCAGTAAGTTGTTGAAGCTTAAGGCAGTCTCATACGTGACATAGAAAAGACATCTGTGGAGTTGTCGGGAATATAAACATAATAATAATAGCACAAGATGAGCATCAGCTTGATTGAGGCCAGAGAAGTCGAAGTCTTGGTCTCCATGCCACAGTTACTTCCTGCCCCTGGCTCCCCAAAGGAAATGTCACTGGACAGGGTGCAAGGAGTTCCTAAAGCCAAGGTGGTGAACCTAGACTTATCCCACCCACAGGGTGGGTTGCAGGTTCACTGACTTCCATCATGGAAGAATTTTTAGAACAGAAGACCCATTTTTTTTCAGTGCTATGAATCAAACGCAGGACCTTAGTACTGACCTATATCCCCAACCCTTTTTTTTAATTATGTATTTTGAAACACAGTCTCACCACATCATGAGTTGCCCAGGCTGGACTCGAACTTGATATTGTCCTGCCTCTGCCTCCCAGAATGCTGGGATTACAGCCATGTGTCACCACACCTAGCCCATTTTTAAAATATTATTATCACGGTAAAATACACATGACATTTACATTTTACCATTGTACATTTACTAACAAAGCATACAATAAGAAAGTATACAATACAGTGGCATTAACCACATCACAATGCTGTAGAACCATCACTACCATCTAGGTTCAGGCCTTTTAAACACCCCAGATGGGAATTTTATAACCACTGGGCAGTTGTTCACATATTAATTTTAAAATTTAAGTTAATTAAAATTAAATAAGTTTGGCTGTCATGGTTTTTCCTTATGACAGCCTACCTTGCTTTCTCCAGGGTGTTATCTTGCTTTTTCCTCTTCAACTTGGCCCAAACTCACCCTGCAGAGACAGTTTCTCCCTACTCTTCACTTTTACATTCTCAAATAAACTTGGCTACTACTTTTTGGAAAAAAAATTAAATAAAATTTAAAATTCACCCAGATGTGGTGGTGCATCCCTGCAATTCCAGCACTTGGGAGCTGAAGCAGGAGGGTCACCCTGAGTTCGAGGCTAACCTGGGCTATATAGCAAGTTCAAAGTCAGCCTGAACTACATGCATAGTGAGACCCTGTCTCAAAAAAAAAAAAGATCAAGATATGGTATGTATATGAATTAATCTCTCAAGCTGAGTGTAATCACTGCAGTATGTATTGCAAACATATACTAGTAACGATTTTTTAAAAATTTAAAAATTCAGTTCCTCAGTCATGTGAGCCACATTGCAACTGCTCAACTAATCCTGTAGCTATACATCTTCAAAGATTAAAAGGCTGAGGAAACGACAAATAAAAGTATTTGGTGCAGGAATGCACTTTTTCAAAGAACAGTTACTTGGCCAGTCTGCCTGGAATACAAAGAACAAGAGGTAGGAATGTGCTTAGTTAGGTAGTCAAGTATTATGGTGTGGGTAGCACTAACCAATAGGCTTGCATCCTGGATGGAATAAAAAGAGAAAGGCTTGCTGCTTGCTGCTCACTGCCTCCTGCGTGACCTGCCATGGACTATTTCTTCTTTGTCATGACACCTGGCCTTCGAGCCAGTCAACTATGGACCGAAACCTCTATAAACTGTGAGCTAAATAAACCTTTCCTTCTTTAACTTGTGGGTGTCAGATGTTTTGTCCCAGCAACGAGAAAATAACTAAAACACCAAGAGTCAGCTAATGAAGAACTTTACAAGTCATAGCAAAGACTTTAGATTTTATTTATTTATTGTGTTGCTAGAGAGTGAGGCCAGGACCTTATACTTGTTATGAAAGAGCTCTGATACTGAGCTAATCTCCAACCCCTGGATTATAAGTGATGGAAAATTTATTTTTAAAATGTTAAATGAACTAGGTGTTCATTAATGGTACATGCCTGTAATCCCAAGCTACTCAGGGAGGCTGGAGCAGGAGGATCACAAATTCCAGGTCCACCTGGTTAACTGAGCAAGATTCTGTCTCAAAAGAAAAAGGCAAAAAGGGCTAGGGATGTAGCTCCCTAGGTTCAGTCCCCAGAACCACCACTAGAAAAAAAAAAAATCACTTGTTGATGTCTTTAAAAGATTGAAGAGATTCAAGAGTAAAGCAGGAAAACTTCGAGACTGTTAGTATCCAGATGAGAAGTGATTATTACTGGCTAGGAAGGCAGCTGAAGTGGTGAGAAATGTTTGGATCCAGTACATAAAGTGAATCCCTCAGTATCTCTAAAGGATCGGTTCCAACACCTCCTAAGAGTACCAAAATCCACGGATGTTCAAGTCCTTCACATGATAGTCATACAATTAGAAACAGGGGAGCTGAGGAACTCACTTCCTTCCACCTATTTAATTTTAAACATCAGTTGAGCATAGTGGTGCACCCCTAGAATATCAGCATTAGGAAGGCTGAGGCAGGAGGATCACCCTGAGTTTGTGGCCAGCCTGGGCTACATAGTGATTCAAGATGAGCCTGGAGTACATGGCCAGATCCTGTCTCAAAACACTTAAAAAAAATGTTTTTTAAACATCACAGTAGAGCCACTCCTCTTTCCATTGTCCTAAGAGAGGTAAAGAATCACGTAACAAAACCCAGGTAATCTCTGATGCTCTAGACTCTAGGCAAGAGCATAAGACATTTGATCCCCTAACCTGAACCTCAGTCACCTTTACTTTATATCTCGTGCATGTAATTAAGATCAGAGTGAGTTCTGGGACAAACATGTGTGTTGAAACACAGTACTCTGTCAGTCATTCTCGTCAGTCACACCTGGAGATTCGGGGGAAGCAGGTGGGCTGAGGTGCCTATCCTTTAAATTCCCAATCTGATTTATCTGGGGGCTGCTCTTTGCTGTGTTTTGTGTGCAGTGCTTTTGCTTTTCTGTCACATCGCACCACTTTTCTGTTTGTGCCGTATTTTTCTCAATACAGACTTGCTCTGAGCACAATTTGTTGTGATCTTCAATAAATGTAGCAGTTTGCCAGATATGGTGGTGTGTGCCTGTAATCCCAGCACTTGGGAGGCTGAGGCAGAAAGATTGCCGTGAGTTCAAGACCAGCCTGGACTACACAGTGAGTTCAAGGCCAGCCTGCACTACATAGCGAGGCCCTGTCTCAAAAAACAAGACAAACCAACAACAACAACAAAAAACAAAAAACAAAAACAAAGCAAAACAAAAAACCCCAAAACCCCCCCAAAAAAACAAAACACCTGAACAAAACAACCCCCCCAAAACCACAAACGAACAAACAAAAACATATGAATGTAGCTGCTTTCCACTTGCCTTTGTGTGTGCACTTGCAGCTCACTGGTCATTGTATACAAGAACCTGGATTATACCTGCTAAATTCATCATGCAATGACAATATGGCATACTATTTGCATATAATTTATTTTCTTCTGTGTAATTGATTTCTTATTGTTTTTTCTTGTTTGCATTACTGGGGATTGGACCTACATCCTTCACACTGAACTACATGCTCAACTTTTTTTTTATTTTTGGTTTTGAGACAGGGTCTCACTAAATGACTAAATTGCCCTGGCTGGGTTTGAATTTGTAATCCTCCTGCTTCAGCCTCCTGAGTAGCTGCAATTTCAGAAGTGCACCACCATATCTGGTTTGAATCTTCTCACTATGTTATCCAGGCTTTTTTTTTTTTTTAAATGCGATTGCGTCTTGCTGTGTAGTCTAGGCTAGCCTTGTATTCACTATGTAGCCTTTAATTCTCCAACTCCCTGCCTGCCGAGTGCTGGGATTGCAGGTGCGTGCCTCCCTGCCCAGCACTACCTGGGCTGTGATTGAACTCATGGGCTGCAGTGATCCTCCCACCTCAGTCTCCTGAGTAGCTGAGACCACAGGTGCTCTCCGCCATAGTAACTCTCCCATATACTTTAAATATCCCTAGATTACTTGCAATAGATGACACACTGTAAAATGCTATGTAAATTTTGTTGTTATTCATTACTATATTGTTTAGGGAACAAGGGCAATAAAAAGCCTGTATGCTTGTTCTGTATGAACATAATGTTTTTTGTGTGTATATGTGGAACTGTGGATTGAACCTGGGCTCTTCACACTGATCTATATCCCCAGTCCTTTATTTTTATTTTGAGACAGGCTCTTGCTAAGTTGCCAAATTTCCTGGTATGGGCTTGAACTTGTGATTTTCCTGGTTCAGCCTTCCTGAGTGCTGAGATTACATGCATGAGCCACCACATTTGGCTCCTACTATTTTATTAATTTTTTTTATTTTGAACTGGCAAATAACAAATGTACTTGCTCATGGAGTACAAGGTGATGTTTTGATTATATCAAAGTAGTTAACCTATCCATGACCGTCATGAGAACATTTAAGAGCTGTTATTTAAAAAAAAAAAAAGAGGTGTTATTTTATTTTTATTTTTCTTGAGACAGGGTCTCACCATGTAACCCAGGCTGGCCTTGCACTCAAAAGCCTCCCGCCTCAGCCTCCCAAATTCTGGGATTATAGGCGTGCGCCACCACACCCAGCCCATCCCCAGTTTAAAAGCTGTTATTGTAGCAATTTTGAAATATATGATATGGTAACTATAGTCACCATGCTGCACAATAGATCTCAAAAACTTATTTTTCCTCTCTAACCCTTGTTCACTATTTCCCCATGGGAAAAAACATCTGCAAGAGGGAAAAAAAGTCTCACAAGAGGTTAATATGGGCAAAGGACTTTAACTGACATTTCTCAAAAGAAGACATATATAAACATGAACAACAGGCTTATAAAGAGATTTTTTTTTTGGCAGTGAGGGGGGCAGAGATTTGTTTTTAAAATGAAGATGAGCCAGGTGTTTGGACACACACCTGTAACTGCAGTACTCAGGAGGCTGAGGCAGGAGGATTGCCACATGTTCAATACCACCCTGGGCTACACAGTGAGTTCAAGGCCAGCCTGAGTTACATAGCAAGACCCTGTCTCAAAGACAAACAAACAAAAAAGCAATGAAGGTGAGACTTTTTTTAAAATTTTAATTTTATTAGTATGTGTTTGCAGTTCATGTGGTTAACAATCCTCTTGGGGAGTGGTTTTATGTACCTACCACAGCTTTTTTTTTTTTGTTGTTTAATCCCTTTCTCCTCTCCCCCCTCCCTCCCTCCACCTCTAATCACCCATCTCATTTTTCATTCTTCTTGATATTATTAACTCATTTTATGGACTATAATGTTTACATTAATTGAGGTTATTCAGTTCCTGTATATGGCATATCCTTATTCTATTTATTTCCCCTTCCCTCTTCCTCATCCCTCACACTTTTTCCCTTGGACCACTTCTCTATTACAAGAAATCTGGGGGTGGGGATTTAGCTCAGTGGTCAGAGTGCTTGTCTAGAAGCACAAAAAAAAGAAAAACAATAAAAGAAATCATTCTCCTTGTCCCCATCTATCCATGCTTTATTATTCTTTGTTTGTACTTTGCCTCACTCAAATGAGAGATATCATATGGTATTTTAGTTTGTGTCTGGTTTATTTCACTCAGCATATTTTCCAGATGCACCCATTTTTCTACAAATGTCTCGAATCTGTCATTCTTTATAGCAGAATAGTATTCCATTATATATAAATATCACATTTTCCTTATGTGATATTTATATATAATGGAATATAAATTTATATATAATGGAATATTTATTCTTTATGTGATAGCCAAACAATCATGTG
Source organism: Hystrix cristata (assembly GCA_004026905.1). Classification (NCBI taxonomy): domain Eukaryota; kingdom Metazoa; phylum Chordata; class Mammalia; order Rodentia; family Hystricidae; genus Hystrix; species Hystrix cristata. Next base: position 47,925 of record PVJO010000995.1, read on the forward strand.
TTTGACCATAGAGGCTGTTTCCAGGATTTAGCTATTACGAATTGTGCTGCTATAAACATTGGTATGGATGTATTGCTATAGTATGACATATTAAACTCTTTGGGAAAGATACCTAGCAGGGGAACACTGTCATACTTTTTTTTAAAAATGGTTGAATCTACCAGATGTGGAATGTGAGGATATGGAAGGTGTGAGTATATTCTGAAAGTTTGTTATACTTTCCAATAGATTGGATGTGGGGTATGGGATAATAGCATTCATTAAGGTGGAGAATACTGAAGGAGAAGCAGATTTGAGATAAAATTGTTTAGTTTTAACCGTGCAAAGTTTCAGGTGGCCATTGCCATCAAGTAATTGCAATGATGGAGAAAAATGGCAGTTCCTATACTTCAGTATTCAATATGAATATTGCTTTAGTGAGTCACAATAAGAGAATAGTAAAACCATATACATCATGGAGATGGAATTAGTATCAACCTAACTATGAATTGTTAAGTACACATACCTCTGTTTCAAGTAAAAGGTTAAGGATATTCCAAAGTTTTGGATTTAATTTTTTTTATTTTGTAGTTTTTACATGCATATAGTGAGATGTTTTAGAAAAAGATCTCAGTCTAAAAACTGAAACTCATCTATGTTTCATATTTTTAAATTTTTTTTGCTTCATATATACTTTATACACATAGCCTGAAGGTAATTTTATGTAGTATTTCTGTGCATCTGCATTTTGATTGTGATCTCTCTCACATCCACATGTACAAGAGGTCAGGTGTGGAATCTTCCACTTTTGGTGTCATGTGGCACTCAAAAAATTTTGAATTTTGGAGCATTTCATATTTCAAAGTTTTGGATTAGGGATGCTCAACCTGTACCTGGAATAAAGGACCTAATGAAAGATTGTTGAACATCTGAGATACTCGTAATATATTACTTTGCGAACATTCCTATTTCATTAATAGTTACACATAACTTTGAATAGTTTAAAAAGTCATATGCTACTAGTGTTTACATATTTTCCTGTGACTTATTTTGCATCTAAATACACTTCATACTTTTTAAACTTTTTTTTTTTGAGACATTGTCTCGCTATGCAGTTTAAATTGGCCTTGAACTCACCTATGTAGCCAAGGCTGGCCTTGAATTTTGCAGTGATCCTCCTGCCTCAACCTCCTGATTGTTGGGATTATAGGCATTTGCCACCACACCCAGCTTTTAAATTTTTAAATCTAAAAATTTGAAAATGATATTACTGACAATGATATCAACAATTATCACTTAAGGAGCAAGGAAAGCACTTTTTTGCTGGGGGAGGTGCTGGGGATTGAACTCATGGCTTTGTGCTTACTAGGCAAACTTTCTACTACTGAGCTAAATCCTCTAGTCAAGAAAGCACTTTCTTAAATGATTTAATAAATAATCTCATATGAGCTTCATAACAATTGATTTAAATATTGCAGAAGAGGTTGATTGTGGTGGCACACACCTATAATCTCGGCACTCTAGGAGGCTGAAGCAAGAGGATTCCAAGAGGATTTAAACTCAATTCAGACAATTTAGTGGTTTAGTGAGATCCTGTGTCAACATAAAATACAAAAAGGTTTGGGGTTGGGTGTGGTGACATACACCTGTAATCCCAGCATTTGGGAGGTTGAGGCAAGAGGACTGCTTTGAGTTCGAGGCCAGCTGGTGCTATGTAGTGAGTTCAAGGCTGGCCTGAACTATATAGTAAGACTCTGTGTCAGACGAAAAAATAAAAATAAAAAAGTTGGGGTGTAGCTCAGTGTGAAGGCCCTGCATTGAATTCCCAGCTAGGCAGAGGATATAAATGACTGTGGATATAAATGATAGCTAAGGTGAAAAACAAAAATAAAGTTATTATTAGGGAGAAATAGTGTTAAATATTAAGCAAATTGTGAAATATTTAGGGTTATTACTAGTAACCTTTCTAAAACATAATAATGATGATAACATTTGTTAGAGGAGGTGGTATAATGAGAAGAATGGGAATTTGAGTCTCAAGTATATTTCTTTCTTTCTTTTTTTTTTTTAATAAGGAGAGTTTATTTATTTAGGTGCCAAGGATCAAACTCAGGGCCTTGTGTTTGCTAGGCAAGCACTCTAACCACTGAGCTAAGTCTCCAAATCGCTCCTGACCCCTTTTTTTGGAGACAGTGTCTTGCTCTGTAGTTCAGGCTGGCCTCAAACTCTCAGCAATCCTCCTGCCTCAGCCTCCCATGTGCTGAGATTACAGGCGTGCACCACCACACCCAGCTAGCCATATTTTTGAAGGAGGTATTCAGCCTTTTTTTTTTTCTTCCAATTTTTGTTAGTATGCTTGCAATACATAATGATTACATTTGTCGTAGAGATTTGGTACACGGGCACAACCCGTCCTAATTCTTTTTGTCTCCTCTCTATTAGCTTTTCAAATATCTTTATGGATCCTTACTAGTTCCATGCATTGTATACTATCAGCTGTCAGTCAGTGTTGCCTTCAAAACATTTTTTTATTGGGAAGATTTAGGGTACAAATGGACTCTGAGCACCGACAAGACCTGTAATATACAGGATCTTCACAACCCACCTGCTCTACGCTTTGAAGCAGAAACCGTATTTGCAGGGATGTAGGCTAACCTCTCAGTTTCATTTGGCACTGTCTTCCTCCCACTCCAAATCCTCTTCTCCCAGCTCTTAGAACTACTTCCCTAAAGATTCAACTCAAACTGTCTGTGGACTTTTTTTAAAATTTATTTTCATTTTTATATATTTACTTATTTATTTGGTTTTTTGAGACAGGGTATTGCTATGCAGTTCAGGCTGGCCTCGAGTTGATGGTAATCCTCCTGCCTCAGCCTCCGGGGTGCTGGGATTACGATTACAGGCGTGCGTCACCATGCCCAGCTTCTGTGGGCTTTTAGACACTCTTGCAACTCCAACTCCTGTTTTACGTGGATGCAGTCTCACCAGATTTCTCAGAGATCCTGGCCCTCACTCTCACGTGCTCCAACCACACCTGTCATTCCACTCCTTGGGGCCATTTTATCACACTGCATTTACATTGTCCACCTGTCTTCCATAGACTGTTAATTCCAGGAAGGCAGTATCCACGTCACTGCCTTATTCACTGATGTATTCCTCGTAACCAGTGCACATATATATATATATATATATATATATTTTTTTTTTTTTTTCCTTTGCTTGATTGAAAATGACACTGGCTTGGAGTTTTGGTCCAAAGATAATGCTTCTCCAACCACGAGGATTGTTTTTCTGATATTTGATACATTTTCGCTCTGTTGGAGCTGATCCTCCTTTGAGCCAAACTTTCAGGTGGGAGCCCACTTGTCTGAATGCTTGGAGTCCTCAGCCTTGCAGAACTACCCCCGACATCGCGTGTAATGGAAGGGCATGAATTTGTATGACTGATCCCGGAGCGAGTACTCTGCTGTCCAGGCAGTGAGCTGCAAAAAGGACTCTTAGGGACTACCTGGATCCCAGGAAAGGAGCCAGTCTCGCGTTGTTCCCGGTTCGTGAGGGCTCAGCACATCCTACCTCCTCCTGCGCGCCAAGCCGTTAGCGCCGCCCAGTCCACTTCGGCTCCACCCACTTGGCGCGCCCTGTTACTAAACCTGGGCCGCCCCGGGGCCGACAAGTTCTTAAACTCCGCCTCCGGGGCGAGGGCGCGCTCCCCCTCCCACCTAGGCCTTAAGCAGTTCCGTTAACAGCGAGGAAAAAAAAAACGCCTCTCCACTCCTAACGCTTTACTCCCTACTCCCCCTGCGACCACTACACAACCGGCTACGGAGGCCCCTAAAGTACAAATATCCCCAGGCTCTGGCGTATCCTGATAGGTTTTGTCTTTTCTTGCTCCACCCAGTCCTAATGCGCTCTCTTCATTTTTTGTCAGGAATCTGGACTTGCGATTTTTTCGGGCGTCAGGAACTCCCACCTCTAAGCAGAAGTAGAAGGCGTCCCTCTACCCTCCCTCACCGGTTGCCCGATCTCTTCCGCCGCTCGCATTCCTTTCCTCCCACCTTGCTGAATTGTGGAGGGAGGGGGAGGAGGAAGTCAGAGCGCCTGCGCAGGGAGGCCGCTTTCCATCCGGGTCCCTGTCCGTGCGGTGCAGCAGGTCGGTAGGCGGGAAATGGCGACTGGCTGAAGGAGCTGGTTCTGTTGCTGCTGCGGGCTAAGCGGGAAGGACACCCCACATTGCGCAGTCGGGACTGTCGCTGGAGCCTGAGGACACTTCTCTGTCGTCATAGTGAGGTAAGTCCCTTCTTCCAGACGTTGCCGTTGCCGCCAACCTTAGTCCTCCTCTTCCAGGGCCGTCTGCCGGATCTCCTCCCGCTCTCCGCCGGTCCTCAGTGGTTCCAGCGCGCTGGTAGGCATGCACTGTTTGGCCCCGTGTCGGTCCACTCTGTGGAGTCTCTTTTCTCCAGACTTTTCCCTGGGAATGGAATGGGAGCTCACTTCCCGCCAGCTTCAGCGTTTGGGTTGAGGCCTGTGTTGTGATTTCTGGGGTTAGATTTCACTTTGCTACCCGCCCCCATCCCGATCTCACGTTCCTGGTCTCCGGCCGTGTGGTCCCTCCCGGTCTGTAAGTTAGAGGATCACTTTTTCTGACCCTCTTGGCCCACCTGATGTTTTCAGTATTTCTGTTAGGGTGCTTTTAGGGAAGCGTTGCTCTGTTTCAGTTCTTAGAAGTATCTTTTGAGAATCTGGAAGAAAGGATTTCACGAAGTTGTGTTCGCCTTCTGTGCTGTTAAAATGTTTGAGTTGACGTTGTTACTTTTTCAGATCAAAAGTGCTGGTAAAGAACAGCCTATGTAGGAGGCCTCTGGTTTCTATGGTGGTCAATTAAGGGTGAATCTTTTTAAACTTAATATTCTGTTTTCTTTGAGTATTAAATGACTATGGTGTTTACTTTTGCATTCTTGACCAGAAGTCTGTGGCATATAATTGCATAAGTAAATCTTGTTTGTTTACTTCTCACCCTAGTGGTAGCTGGATGTGTAAAAGATGTTAAGCACTTTAGAGCACTTTAGGGGTGCCTAAAGAGATACTTCTAATGAACTTTCTAAGATGCTGAAATGAAACGTACTTAGATGTTCCTTCAAGGCAGGGATTTATCTTTCTGATGCTAGTAAAGCAATACCAAGATTACTGTTCTACCTTGATATACAAATTAGCGACTTGAAACGATAGATTTAGCTGCATAATTTTCAGATTGCAGGTGCTAAATATTCTGACTGACCATTCGTTGCCAAGTTTTACATTTTTGTTTAGTGGTTCATCTGTTATCCTTACAAAAGCAGAGAAACGGTAAGTTAAAGCTAGTTCTACTCATCCTTTTTCTTTTTTTTTGTCATGTAGGCAGTCTCGGTGTTTTTCAGAATTTTTCGAACTTGTTGAATTTGGAGTCTTTATAATTTTTTTTCCTCCCCCTGTAATTAAGATTAAAAAATGGCTCACGTTACCTGTCAGTTATTTATAACTCAAAAGCTGTCAGCTCTGTAGGTTCACTTTGGAGAACTTCACAATTGTTACCAAGATATTAGGATTAAATTTCACAAGTTGGAATACACAAACATCATTATAGCCTTCATTTGGTAGACTTTCCCAAGGTCATAATGTCAAGGCAAAGTTTAGCTGTTATGTGAAGCAGTCTTTTACAATTGAGTTGAGCTAGTTGAATGGGGGTTGGGAAGTGGAAGTGTGGGCATGTTGGATACTTCTTGAGTCAATTTTTCCAAAAAGGGGTGCCTATACATACCTTAGAGGGATCTAAAATAAGTTACTGGTCTACTGTAGGCTTTGTTTGTATATTAATGATCTTTGGAGGTAGCTTCTGATGAAATTTGCTTTACAGGTAACTGAGTGAGCATTCTAGAGTACATCTTGAAGAATTCTCTGTAGTAGAGCTAAGCATGGTGGTCCATGCTTGTAATCCCAGCATTTAGGAGACTGAAGCAGGAGAATTGGGAGTTCTAACCTAGGCTACATTAGCAATTTCAAGGCCAGCCTGAACTAAAGAAATTTTGAAAATTGGAGCTGAAGATGTAGCTTGATGGTAGAATGTTTGCCTAGCATGCATAAGGTCCTGTGTTCAATTTCCAGTACTAGGGGAAAAAAAAAATCTCCCAAATTGTTTACTACTACATTCATTCACTACTTATGTTCTTTTAGTACTCTTTTCGGCATGGTTTGAAAGTTGCAAATCTGTTAAGTGGTGTAGCCCTTGATTTTTATGGACTCGTAGCCATATAGAAATTCTAAATAAGATTGCATAGGAATACAAAATAGGATTAGTACATTTTATAATATTCTGTCTTATAGTGTCTTGCGAGCATTTCATTTGAGCTAGGAAAGTTATTTTCCACTCTTAAGAAATAAAGATTTGGGAAACTTTTATCTTTTCCAAATTAATGTAGGTGCTTACAAGTTTGTGATTTTGGTTAGTTGGCTTCTTCATGAGATTATTATACAACAGAATCCGTCTAATTTTGGTTAAAGAACCTTGGATATATTGTTTGGAAACGATGTTCTAGATTTCTAATGGTAGAATTAATTGCTGAATAAGTAAAATGGTATTAAGTGCTCTTGGTTATGGGAGACTATGCTATCTATGGATTACTGAGATAAAGAATAAAGTGATTTGCCAGAATTTTTAAAAATGTAATTATATTTGAAAAAGATAATACCAATTATGTTTGTAATTTACCAAGTTATTATTGAAAGCATAAAGTAGAAAAGATTGTTTAAAATTTGTATTTATCTACATTCCTAACCTCCCCCCGCCTTTTTTTTGGTGGTACTGGGGGTTAAACCCAGGGCCTTCACACTGAGCTATAATACCCAGCCCTTGTTACAATCTTTAATTTTATTTATATTTTATTTTTTTTGGATTTTTGAAACAGGATCTCGACATGTAGAATAGATTGACCTCAAACTTACTATGTAGCCGAGGTTGGATTTGAACTTGCAGCGATCCTCCTGCCTCAGCCTTCTGAGTGCTGGGATTACAGACGTGTGCCACCACTTTTTAAATTTTGAGATAGGATCTCACTAAGTTGCCTGGGCTGGGTTTGAAATTGATTTTCCTGCCTTAGTCTCTCAGTGGTGGGATTACAGGTGTCTGGCATCATGCCCTGCTCATTTTCAACCCTTTTTAATTTTATTTTGAGACAGGATCTCATTAAGATGCCCAACCTGGCCTTGAATTTGCAGTCCTGCCTCAGTTTCCTTGAATAGCTGGGATTACATGTGTATGCTACCTTGGCTGGCCAGAAAGGATACTTTTAAGTAACAGATACCAGATAGGCTGAGAGGACCTCATACCAGTGTAAGGTATGACCTTAAGAAAATTGACTGATTAGGTTAAAAAATTACCTAACCATTTTAAACCGAATTGGCTACAGGGAGTTATTTGCTGTACATTCAGGATGAGGCTATTTATCAGATAATGAAAGCTATATTAAAACTGTACAATCACAGCTTTAATTGAGATTTGCCTTGAGGCATATATCTAAACCAGACATAAATTTTCTAGTGGTTGTATGACTACATTAATTTTTAATTTAAACTATGTTGAATTATAATTGGGCCTACATCACAAACAGATAAATAGGTAGTTGAGGTGAGGTATAAGTTGAGAACTGCCACTGCTAAACTTTATTTTGTCATAAGGAATTCTTTTTTTTTTTTTTGAGATGATCTCGCTATGTAGTTCAGACTGGCAGACTGGCCTTGCACTCACTGTGTAGTCCAGGCCGGCCTCGAACTCTTGAGATCTTCCTGCCTCTGCTTCCCAAGTCCTGGGATTACAGGCGTGCGCCCCAATGCCTGTCATGAATTCTAAAATGCTGTTTAAAATCACACATTCTTAGGAAAAAACTATTATTTTTTAATAGTAGCACAGATTAATTTATTGAATAAACTTGGTGCCACACACAAGTGATAGTTCAGAGGCAGTGGAACACAGGAAAGTTAATATGCACTGGCTATGACCAGAAGAGGTGTGGAATATGAGTGTATTCTAGAGAAGACAGGCATGATGAGTATAGAATTATAATAGCAGCCCTTTGGAGTCCTTCAGGAATTTTGTGAATCTGGCAGTAAAGAATGGTGAGAGTAAGTGTGGCCTCAAGATGAATCATGTTACAGACAAATATAATTTGAATTTAAGCTTACAATAGATTTGAATTTAAGATACAAATTGATTTCATTAAGGACTCCATAGTTTATGGTCTTCATATACTCATGTATTATAGAGGTGGAGTACAGGGGAATATACTAAATATGAATCATCAGCAATATTTTTGACTTGGAGTTCCGTAGTCAGGCTTTCAGAATAGCTGTAATACTTTTTAGGACAAGAAAATGTCTTTACATAAAAAAGCTGGATGTGATAGTACATGCCCTGTAATTTTAGCACTCTGGGAGGCTGAAGCAGGAATATCACAAATTCCAGTCTACTCAGGGCAGTTTAGCAATTTAGCAGTGAGACTGAGGCTGGGGATGTAGTGGGTTCAATCCCAGTGCTGCCAAAAAAGAAAAAAGAGAAGAAATATAAAATAGTGTACTAGTAGAAGGCACTGAGTACTTCAGAAATAATGAGATTAAAATTTGCTAGCAGTTTGTATAGTATAGTAAGAATATTTTCTTTCTTTGGAAGAAAACATTGAGAAATTGTTTGGAAACTAAAAAAAAAGAGAGAGAATTTGCTAAAAATTAACATGAAGAGGAAAGTTAAGACTCCATTAGCAGCATAATCTGATATTTTAGGGTTCTCATGTTGGCTAGTGAAAGTAATCTTTAGGTAGGAATTTAAAAATATGTTTTATTAAGAGTATGTAATTAAATATCCAGGACACATAAATATGTTTTTAGTTCAGGGGAAACTGATTATTTAATAATAATTGCTTTTTTCCTGGTATTCCACAAATATGTGTGATTATCCTATTGTGTTGAAAATGATTAACCTTTCATCGACATTAAAGAATACTTATTTAGGTAAGTTTTGTTAAATTAAGATAAATTACATCATGTTTTAAGTTTTTGGTGTACAGATAGATAAAAATTAGTTTTGAAATATTCATAGTGACATTTCAAACAACCATTCATTGGAAATACCCCTATTTTTTTTTTTGAGATAGGGTCTTGCTATGTAATTCAGACTGGCCTTGAGCTCACTGTGTAGCCCAGGCTGGCCTTGAACTCGTAGTAGTCCTCCTGCCTCAGCCTCCTAAGTACTGGGATTACAGGAAATATGCTTTTTAGTTTTCTTTTTTAGTAGTAATAAGAGAATATTTCTACTACAGAATTATGATTATACCAAATCTTTGAGTAGTAATTCAAATAAAAATTAACTGTTAACCTTGTCATCTACCTCTCATGTGGTTTATCTCTATCATAATGACTTGTTTTCTTGGTAGATAGAAGAATAGTGGGAAATTATTTTAGATACGAAGTACAGATTTGTTTTGGACAAAGGCCATTGTGTTTTACTTCATGGTTTTAAAGATTTTAGTTAATGACTTTTCTTCTTTGTCAGCATCTCATTGATTTTTTTCCATAGTATCACAGTAATATATTCTGGGGGTTTCAGGTTTCTTTTGGGCTGAGAGTAAATTTAATGTGAAGTTGATTTACTTTAAATAGAAGGTTTTAGATGGCTGTTGTGGCACATGCCTGTAATTGGAGTCTGTAATCTCAGCACTCGGGAGGCTGAGGTTAGAGGATCGATGTGAGTTCTAGGCCAACCTGGGCTACATAGTGAGTTCAAGGCCAGTCTGAACTATATAATGAGACCCTGTCTCAAAAAAAAAAAAAAATTGTATTCTGCCGGGCATGGTGGTAAACCACCTGTAACCCCAAGCCACTCCACAGGCTAAGGCAGGAGGTTTTCAAGTTCAAGGCCAGCCTGGACAACTTTTCAAGACTCCATCTTAAAGATTAAACAAGGCCTATGTATCTATCTCAACACTCCTTGAGTTTAGTCCCCAGCACTCTACACACACACACACACACACACACACACACACACACTTTACTGAAAGAGTATAAATAGCATCTCTCCCCTTGGTTTTGGTGAGAACTACTTAAATAAAAAGCACTCTTAAGAAAATTCTTCCAAATTTAAGTTTACTTTTTTAATATTTAAAATGTCTTTGTTGATGTATCCAGTAAGTACGTTAAAATTTGTATATATACAGGCATATGCCCAGTATATTAAAAGAAAAATTGTCACATTCTGTGGAAAGGATGGTAACATAGTCAGAAATGATAACCTGGTAGTGGCAAGTTTCTTCTGAGTTTAAAAAAAAAACATGAACTGTGGCTTAGACATGGCTGTGCATGCCTGTAATCCCAGCTGCTTGGGAAGATGAAGCAGGAGGATGGCAAGTTCAAGGCCAGTTTGGGCAATTTAGCAACATCAGGTCTCAAAAAGGGATGGGGTGGTAGCCCTGTGGTAGAGCGCCCTTGAGTTTGATCCCTAGTACCAGAGGTGGAGAGAAACTATGATACCTCTTTGGATTTTATGACATCATTGCCACAGTAACAGGGTTTTTATTTTTGTTGATTTGCAATGGAGCCTTGCTACATTGTCTAACCTGATCTTACAGCAGTCCTCCTGAGTAACTGGGACTACAGATGTGACCATGCTTGGGCTAACATTCTAATTTTACTGACATGAACTTTCTTACATGGGGTAGAATTCTTTTTTACAATATGTGTATATTTAGCAGAAGTAGTTAAAAAAGTTTCTAAATTATGATTCTTTTAAAACTTAGGTTAAAGAAACAGAAAACATCATTTTGTCCATAATAAATAATGATTTTGCCTGGATAGTATTTCTCCTAAGTATACGATTTTAAATTGGGAGACTAGCATTTGAAAATGAACTGGAGGTAATGGTAGAGCAGTTGCCTAGTATGAGCAAGGGCCTCAGTTTGAACCCCAGTACTAAAAACAAAAGAAAAGCGTTAAGTTCTTTATTGGGAAAACTTGTAAGAAGCAAAAACCTCCAGAATTTTGTCAGCCTAGCTCAGCAGCACTTTTATTCTTGCTACAGTATAGTGCCTATATTGCAAAACAAGCAGAACCCCCCCAACAAACCCAGGGCCTTTTATGTGCGGGACAAATGCTGTCCCACTGAGCTCTATCTCCAGCCCTGCCAAATGTTTTTGTTATAAATTTAGGTAGTATTTTGTGAAAAATAATCATATAATATTAAGATAAACAGAAAATTCTACATCAAAAATAATGATTACCCCAAAAGACCATCTGTCTTTACCACACAATTTATTGTGATGGGAAGGAAAAAAATTTCTCTCATGGAGTTGGTACTTTACATAATGCTGCTGTACTTAGTCTTTTTGTCCTATTTAACTTTTGATTTTATTAGGTGACAGGGAAATCTCTTCTCTCAAGTCACTTAATTACCTAGGGAAGTTGTGGTTCTCTGAAGTCATTTAATGTCTTTCAGGAAGTAATAGAGAGTAAAACTTTACAGTTGTAATACCTGAGTTGTCAGGTTTCAGATTAGTCAGCCTAGAAATATAAATTAAGTGGAAGTAGATGCTATCACTTTTGAAAACACCGTTTGGTGTCAACTGAACCAGTGACTTAGGTTTTTTTTTTGTTTTTTGTTTTGTGGGGGTTTTTTGGTGCTGGGGATCAAACTTAGGGCCTGTGCTTGCAAGGCAAGCACTCTAACCACTGAGCTAAATCCCCAGACTGACTTTTAGTTTTTTTTTCAAATGAGTATAGATTTAGGAGTCCTACCATTTATAAGGTAGATTATAAATTAATGAACCTATAGAATTTTAGAGTTAGTGAAGACCATAGGGGTTATCTAGTCCAGCCAGTAACATCTGCATTTTTTTAATGGTAAGTTATTCTTGAAGACTTTTTAATGTTTAGTAAATGTTTATCTTAATTAAGGTGCCACAGGGTGAGTTGTGTGTTATAAAAGAATGAAGACAGTTCAGATTAATGTTCATTTCCTGTTTTTAACAACTTTTTAAATTTTATTTACTTGTTTAGGTACTGCAGATTGAACCTACGGCTTTGCTCATGCTGAGCAAGTATTTTATCACTGAACTCTATCCCTGGGCCCTTTTTTTTTTTTTTTTTTTTTTTTTTTTTTTTTTTTTTTTTTTTTTTTTTTTTTTTTTTTTTTTTTTTTTTTTTTTTTTTGTGCGTATAATACAGGGTCTTGCTATGTAGTTCAGGCTGGTCTTGAACTCACAGTGATCCTCCTGCCTCAACCTCCTGAGTGCTGGGATTACAAGCATGCACCACCATACCCAGCTTACCAGGCCTTTTTCTTTCTCTTTTTTAATCGCCCTTTTTCAAAAAAAATATTTTGAAATGGTTTCACTTAGTTGATGAGTTGCCTAATACAGAATATTGCATGCGTGTATTATTTATATAGACAACTATAATTGTTATATATATTTGCCTAAATTATATGACAGACCTTGACTTTGTCACCTTGAAAGTTTGATTTGTGATCTTTTTTTTTTACAAATTTTCTTTATATATTTTTTTTCTTCCCTTGGTTCCAGAGATTGAACCCAAGGCCTTGTGCATGCTAGGCAAGTGCTCTACTAATGAGCTAAAACTCCAGTCCTTTTTATTTGAGACAGAGTCTTCCTAAGTTGCTTAGGCTGGCCTCAAATTTGGGGTCCCCCTGCCTCAGCCTCCAGAGTAGCTAGGATTACAGGTATGTGCCACTACACCAGCTACTGCCTAATTTTGTCCCTCACCCTGACTCGACCCCCTTTGTTTTGTTTTTATTTTTGAGGCAGGATCTTGCCATATAGCCTAGGCTGGTCCATGGTTCTCCTGTCTTAGCCTCTTGTATGCTACAGTTAGAGGTGTGTGCTACCATGCCTGGCTTTTGTTTTCCTCCTAATGTGTGATATATTGGTATACCACTTTTGTATGTTATTCAGCAATATACTTGTTTGAAAGAGGGCACATTAGTTAGTCTTTGGTAATTTGTTAAGAATATTTCATATATAATGTACTGTTTTCTTTTCATGTTGTTTAAGTAGACATTTGTACACTCAGGACCTCAGTAACAAATTTTTAACAAGCTTATCCTTGTATCATTCTTATAATCCTGTTAGCATAAGACAGTTTCCAATAATTGCCTCAAAGATTGCCTGGTGTAAGGAATTTTGTGAAGAGAAAAGTTATCTTACAAGGAAGTTACATTATTAATTAGTTTGATTTCTAGGTCCCTTTTTATGAGGAAGAATTGATTTACTTTAGTAAGGATTGTTTGTCTATGCGATACAGTTTTCCTTCCATTTTCTGGTCTTTTTAAAAAGAAAGAAATGAAAAAAATATGGTTCAGTTCAGCACAGATTGAGTTAGTGTCCTAGATTAGTGGAATTATAGATTAGGTCTCTGCCTTCAAGGCTCTTACAGTCTAGTGCAATTAAATATACAGAAGCAGGTAATTTCAGTGTAATTTGTTAAGAGCAAAGATAGAGATAATAGACTTACACGAGTTTGGGGATATGGATGTGGTTATTTATTGGGATACATGATATTTGGGCTGAATTTCCAAAAATGAGAGTAAGAATTGGAGCAAGGTATGGTGCTCTACAGTTGTAATCCCAGCTACCCTGGAGGTTTAGGCAGGTGGATTGCAAGTTCCAGACCAATCTGGGCAATTTAATGAGACTTTGTCTCAAAATAAATAAGTAAGATGGGCTAGGATAAAAGCTCATTGGTAAAGTACCCTTGGATTCAATGCCCCATACTGGAGAAAAAAGTGGAAAAGTTGAAAGAATTTTTTTTTTGTTTTGTTCGAGACAGGGTTTCACTGGGTGTAGTTCAGGCTGGGCTTGAGCTCACTATGTTGCCCAGGCTGGCCTCAAACTGGCAGTGATCCTTCTGCCTCAGCCTTCCAAGTGTTGGGATTACAGGCATGCACCACCACACCCAGCTTGAAAGAATGTTTGAGGTAAAGAGAACAGCAAGCTAGGTGAAGTGGCACATGCCTATAACCCTAGCTACCTGGGATACTGAGGCAGGAGGATTGCCAAATTCAAGGCCAGGTAGGCAATTTAGTGAGACCCTGTTCCCCAAAACAAAATTGCAAGGTCTTGGGATATAGTTTGGTGGCAGAGTGCTTGCCAGGATGTGTGAGACTGTGGGTTAAATTCCTGACACCACAAAAGAAAAATAGTGCAAAAGTATGTATAGGCACAGAGTGAGCAGTAAACTGTTATTTCTGCAGTGTGAAGAATGAGATAGCAAATACCATTTAAAAAAAGACTAGGGGTTGGGGATTTAGCGCAGGGCCCTGAGTTCAATTCCCAGCACCCCCCCCCAAAAAAATACTGAAGGGGTTGGGGATATAGCTCAAGTAGTAGAGCACTTGCCTAGCAAGCACAAGGCACTGAGTTTGATCCCCAGCACCCCCTCCCAAAAGACTGGAGAGTAAATATTGTAGGATTATATATGCAACATCAGAGTTCAGTCCTTATTTTAAAGGCAGTTGATGGGAAATCTAGTGAGAAGAATAGGGATATTTGTGTATTACAGTGGACTTAAAAAGACGAAACTGAAAAATATTTTAGAGATAAACTAATTGCAATTTAATTATTGACTATAGGAGAAGGGAAAGGAATAATAATTAGAATGTTTAGGATTGCCTAAATTTTCAGCTTGGTTTATTAAGTAGATTGCAGTAGCATACTTGTGATTAAGAACGTGGTAGAAAAAATACAGTAGGAAGAACAGAGTTTGGTATTTGGGTGTGATGGAAATAGTGAATTCAGTTTTGAGATGCCAAATCAGTACTGAAGAGGCAGTTGGATGTGAGTCTGAAATATCAGGTGGTGGTCAGAGAAACACAGAATTCATTTTGCAGCATATAAATATTTGGAAGAGGTTTTTTTCCTCGTCTCTGATGTTCCTCTCCTTTTACCTGGGCTGCAGAAAGGTAGAAAGCAAACTTCACCTCCCAGTTTGGGATTGCTGAGCAATCAGGTTTTTTTTTTGAGACAGGGTCTTGCTATGTAGTCCAGGTTGGCCTCAGTCGAACTCACAGCAATCCTCTTGCCTCAGCCTCAGGAGTGCTGGGATTACAGATGTACGTCACCGTTCTCGGCATACAGTCAACTTCTAATAATCATGAAATGAGATCTGGTGCAAATGTATAAAAAGTGAAACTTTATTTTTTGGTGCTGGGGATGGAGCTCAGGGCCTTGCACTTGCAAGGCAAGCACTCTAACCACTGAACTAAATCCCCAAACCCCTTTTTGTTTTTTGAGCCAGGGTCTAGTTGTATAGTTCAGGCTGGCCTTGAACTCATGGGCATTCCTCCTCCCTCAGCCTCCTGAGCTCTAGGATTATAGGCGTGTGCTACCATACCCAGCTCTTGAGTTCTTATGTTTGAAATATTGCTACCATCGTTATGTTTGTTTTGTGACATAATCTATTTTAAATTATATCATTTTTATTCATTAATGTATTTCCTAAATATGCCCATTTTCCAGTCTTGTTTATTGTTTTCTACCTACAACTGAGGCAAGATGAACTTATATGTGCCTGTTAAAATTTCTCTTTATACTTCAAGTTAGGTAATAAAATGATGTTATTACAGATATTTTATAGATTATCTCAAACCTGTACCAGCCCATTTAATATGTATCCATCTTTGGTGTTGGTGTCACAGAAATGCTAGCCTCCTAAAAGGAGGTTAGAAAGTATTACCTTCTGTTCCGTTTTTTGGAAGAGTTTATGTAGATTTGCTAGTGTTTAATTTTTAGATCTTGGTAGGGTTCTCTAGTAAAGCCATCTGCACCTTAAGTTTTCTCTGTTGGAGGTTTTTACTATAGATTGAATTTTAAAAATAAATATAGGACTAATCAAGTTATTTACTACTGCGTGGGTATTGGTGATGCATATTTTTTGAAGAAATTTGACCATTTCATCTAAACTGGTGAGAATGTATGGGCATAAATTTGTAATACTGTGTAATTTTTCCTTTCAAAGCCTATAGGATCTTGTAGGCTATTCAGTTTTTCATTCCCAGTATTGGGAATTTGTGTCTTTTTTTTCTCACTCCAGCCAGAGGTTTATTAACTTACTGATTTAAAAAACCCCCCAAACTTCAGTTTTGTTCTCCCTCCCACAAGTACTGGAGGAGTCTGGTGCACAGTAGACAAGCACTCTACTATTGAGCTGTCTGCACCCCCTCCCTATTTTTTCTTTTTTTGACTTTATTGATTTTTGGTTCTGTTGAATGCTTTATCTCCTGATAGTGGGTTGTATTTTCTGCTGTATGTTCATATTTTACTGAATGCTGGATATTGTGAATAGAACTGTAAAGACTGCATAAATAATATTTATACCTGGAATATTGTGTTCTTGGACTTTAAATGTAGAGAGTTGACTTAGTCTAGTCAGGACAGTTTCAGTTTTGTTATTGCACAGGGTGCCTTAAATACATCATTGGCTTTGAATTTTTCTTGTTTCTTTGTGATTAGGCTTGTGGTTGGAGTGTGTGAAGATGTTTCTCAATTTTCCTGAACACTTCTCAGCTTTTGACTTGTCTTGTGTTGTATCTCACTGGATAATTTCTACATGCTTCCAGTTGTCTTCCAGAGGTGCTGTTGTGTTACTTGGTGCTTGTTGGCTTGTGGGCTTATTTGAGTCAAGAACATCTCAGTTGCTCTGGTCTCATCTGTTTTGGAGAGGTTCTTTGTGCCTGGTCATCTGCAGGAGGTCTTTCAGTGATCTTGCCCTTCTAGACCAGATTCCACCCCTGTCTTTGCAAGTCTTTTTTGGGAAAAGAATTTTCTTGAGCCTGCCGGGTTAGATTTCTAATGGCATTGGTATAAGATCTTGGGCCTAAGACTATTTTCTGCGCCTCCTCTATGGTAGAAGGTTATTTTCTTTTATCCTGCATCCTTAACATTGTTTTCACTTGTGCTCTGGGGGATTACTGGGGTTGGTGCTCTTCCTCCAGTGCTTTATTTATTTATTTATTTATTTATTTATTTATTTATTTTATTTTTTGGTGCCAGAATCAAACTCAGGGCCTTGTGCTTGCTAGGCAAGCACTCTAACCACTGAGGTAAATCCCCATCCCCTCCTCCAGTGCTTTAAAGGTTGATTTTTATTTTACTTTATTTTATTTTATTTTATTTTCCCCTTGGGGAGAAGGGTCTGTTTGGGGCTTTGTAATTTTCCTGTAGTAGAGGCTGCTCCCTACCTCCAGCCCTGCATGACACAGGTAGACTCTCTGCAGTCCATGTTCCCATACTTCAAGCACTTGGAGATCTGGCTAAGATCTAGAAATGGATTTGAATTTCCGTTGTATGTATGACTCTGAAGGTTACGATATGTTCATGCTAGCCCACGCTTGTATCAGTTTATTAACATTTTTAGATTCTTTTTTTTTAAAGCTGATTTTATGACACCACTATGACTTGCTCTACTGCAGATGAACCATTGCTTGTGTTCTGGCCCTCCTAGGAAGATCTTTGTCTTTTCTTGGACTTGAGATTACTTGGTTGTCCTGAGCCCCTCAGCTGTCAGATGGGCTAATTTTTTAGTTTATCCATGTTTCCCCCTGGCACTAGGCTGATAGCAGAGTTGTTGTAGCTTTCTCTATCCTAGGCAGAACTCAACTAACTTAAAATATCTAGGTAAAACTCCACTTGGTCATAGCAGTTCCCTTTTTTTATCTGCAGATTATGTTTGCATGATTTTTCTTCCATCAGATTGCTTTGTTTTTGATTTTTGATTTTTTAAATTATTTTGGAGTAGGATGCCCTCTTTTTGGTTTAAAGTTTCGATCAAGGAAAGAGGTCATATTGGCGAGACTGATGGTGAAAAAAGAATAATTCTGCAATTAGCCCTGGATTGTCTTTTCCTCTTCCTTAGAGACCAATTCCCACAAAGCTGTGTTGTGGTCATCTCTACAGAGTTTGTTATCTTTTCCCAGTTTTTCTCTCATCCCTGTTTATCCTTCCATTCTGTTTCCTTCCCATTGTGAAATGCTCAGAAAAACTGGGTCAGATTCATATGAAATATTTCAGTTAAGTAGCCCAGGCTGGCCTGGAACTTGCAGTGATCCTCCTTCCTCAGCCTCCCAAAAGTGCTGGGATTACAGGCATGTGCCACCACACCCACTGCCTTTTCATTCTCAAGAGTCCTTTGGGGGCTGGGGATTTAGCTCAGTGATTAGAGTGCTTGCCTTGCAAGCACAAGGCCCTGAGTTCGATCCCTGCCACCACAAAAAAAAAAAAAAAAAGAGTCCTTTGATACACAAATATTTTAAATTTTGATTTGGTCCCATTGTGTTAGCTTTCCATCAAAGTGAGACAAAATACCCCAAATAAACAATTTAAAGGAAGAAAGATTTATTTCTGCTATGATATCAAAGGTTTTATTCCAGGGTCAGCAGGCTCTACAGCTTTTAGACCTGAGGCAAGGCAGAGACATGGCAGAGGAAAGCTGTTTGTCTCTAGGTAGCTAGGAAGCAGAGAGAGGGAAAGACCCAAAACTGGAGAGGAAGGAGCCAGGAATAAGATATACCCTTTAAAAGTTTATTTTTTTATTTTTATTAGTACATGTTTGCAGTACATGATTATATCCATCATGGGGAGTTTCTACATGCACATAATACGTCTTGATTTTTTTTCTTCCTCCAAGATATACCATTCAGAGTTACCTTCTTCCTCTGGGTAGGCCCAACCTCATCATAGCCCATCCACCTATGAATTCATCAATGGATTAATCCACTGATAAAGTTAGAGTTCTCATGATCCATTCATATTTTCAAAAGCCTCACCCCTGAGCACATGACCCTTTGGGGGGCATTGTAGATCAGACCATATTTATCTGTTTTTTGTTGCCTGAGCTTTTGGTATTATAGCCGTATAAGAGTTTGATAGCTTTAATTCCTTTTTCTTAGTACTTGGAATTGAAAGCAGGGCCTTATGCATCTACCAGTGAATCCCACCACCAGACTAGTTAAAATTTTATGTGAGGGGTGTGTGTGTGTGTGTGTGTGTGTGTGTGTGTGTGTGTGTGTGTGTGGTATTGGGGATTGAGCCCAGGACCTTTGCACTGAGTTGCTTCCCCAGCTGTTTTTATTTTTGAAACACAGTCTCACAGTATTGCCCAGACTGGGCTTGAATTCGTGATCCTTCTGCTTCAACTTCCCAGAGTGCTGGGATTACAGGTGTTATTGGGTAGTTATATTCCAACTAAAAGTTACCAGGTTCTGCATTGCTCATGCCTCCTTCTGGAGATAGATTCTAGGTTCTTCTCACCTTCAAACAAAGAATTGAATGAAATCAGCAAAAAATGGTGACAGAGTTTATTTGAAAGGCAAAATGCAGGGCTCCAACATGGCCGAAGAGAGGAGGAGCTACATTGGAGTTGCTCCATGAAAATCAATTAAAATCTGGGTAACCCAGAGTCCCCTGAGGGGCATACAACCTTATTCCAAAATCAACCTGAGATAAGAGACCTATAGATCAAGCAAAACATAAACATAGGACTCTGTGGAATGTTGAAGCATCCCACAGCACTGCCGGCAGGATCTCAGCCCGCGTGTGGGCAGAGTCGACTTCCCAAGAAAATCCTAAAAGTCTGAAGGACTGTAATAGTGAGACAAACTCCAGACACGTAGGAAAAGTTTGAGACAGAATACCCCCTGGCTCTCTTTTTTTTGTTCTTCTTTTTTTTTTTTTCTTTTTTTTCTTTTTTTTTGTGCCTTCTTCCAAACAAAGGAAACTGCATCCTGGCAGCAAATTTCACTGGCACACAGAAGGTGAGCAGCCAGGAGGCTGCTCCCTCCCTCAAGCAGCCACCAGGATTTCTGTCTTTTTCTTTTTCTTTTTCTTTCTTTTTCTTTTTCTTTTTCTTTTTCTTTTTCTTTTTCTTTTTCTTTTTTTTTCCAAGCCATAGCTGCTAAATGGAACCTCTAGTGATGGCAGAGTGATGATCTGCAGCATCAGTGGGCATTGGTGAAAGAGAACAACGCCATTCCACCCTGCCCTGCTTTGAACAGCCACCTGGGAAAAAAGAGAGGGGCATAAAATTGCAATTTGCCAGAGGCAAACCTTCCTCAACTTCACCCCCTCCCTTGTAGCAGCCCAGCCCTATGTTGGTCACCACAACTTGCAGCACCTCTGACTGGTATATGGGACTGCATCACATTGCAACAGCCTAGCCCTGCTTCTAACAGCTGGGAGAGAGGAGAGAGGAGTGCCAGTGGTGTGGAACAGAGAAGGCTGTGCAAAGACCTGGAAGTGCCAACCATACCCACTCAACTGAGAAAAAGTTGTGGAGACATAAAGGGTAAGGAGGTGTGGGCGAGTTTCCAAGGGACTCTCAGAGAGCTGCTGGTAGAAAACGGCCCCAGACTCGACACCTGGAGGCCAAGATCAGCACAGTACCCAGTGCGAACTACTGCAGACTTGGTGAGACTACCCAGCACCGATGGGGTGCTGGCTGGGACACTACCATAGAACTGTGGGTATCAGAGGAATTTCACTGTGTGTGTGTGTGTGTGTGTGTGTGTGTGTGTGTGTATAAAATAGGTGTATATATATATATGGAATTTTTTTAAAATTTGGTTACCTGTTTCATTTTCCTTTTTCTATCCATTCTTTTTTGCTGTTGTTTAGGTTTTTGCTTTTATTGTCTTCTGTTTTGTTTGTATCTCCTTTTCTCTTTTTTCCTTTTCTCTCTCCTTTCTCAACTGCCTCTTCTGAATTTTTTTCTTTTTTTTTAATGTGAGTGAAGATTGTCTAGATTTTCTCTTGTTTCCTCCATTATTTTTGCCCTTCACCCTTCCTATCCTGTCTACTGTAGTTTCCCAAAGTTTAAATGATCTTTTATCCTCTAGCCTTGCATCTACTATATATCTCTTCATTTACTTATCTTTCCCTATCCCTCTTAACCCCCCCCACACACACAGGGTAAAAACCACTCTACTAAGGGAAAACTCACTGCCTACAACTCCTTTTTTATGTTGGATTTTATTATATAACTTTAGGCCTTGCCTCTTGTGGTTAAAGGTACAAAATTAATAGTTACCATAGTCTGTCAATTTCATGAATGTGCTTAATGCTATTGTTATTGCTAATATACTACTATACCTGTTACAATCAGTTGTACTTTCTTGAATGACAGTACTGTGATTAACTGGGGTCATAATCATTAACATAGTCTACTATCAAAAAACTAAGTGCTGGGGCAAATAGATAGCGGTTTGTCATCCCTATGAAATTTGGATGGTAGTATCTTGAGACAAACCCAAACACCAACAACCACCTTTACCTAGAAGATACCTCTGAGGAACAGACATTTCCTAGGAAAGCCTTGATAACTTGTCTTAAAGTTACCTACCATAAACTATAAATATCAACACAGAAAAACAACTAAAAATATATATATATTGAAAATAACAAGACACAGAAGCAAAATACAACCCCAAGCCCCCAGACCCACCAGAACAAAGCCAGAGGACAGTGAAATAGAGGAAATCCAAAGACACCCAACCAAACTTTCAGAAACGATAGCAGCAAAAATTAAAAAACAGATGAATGAGGCTATAAGAGAACATTAAATTAGAAATAATTGCTCAAGTTAAAAAAGAGATGGTGATCATAATGAAAGACCTGCTTAGTCTTTCATTGGAGTAAGACACAGATTAAAAAAAAGAGAATCTTAGAAATATGGTGGAAAATCAGGAAAGAAATGGAACCCATGAAACAGATTCAAACAGATATTCAAGAGATCAGAAATGCTCTTGAAAGTATACACAGTAGGTTGAATGAAAGTGAAGACAGAATTTCAGATGTAGAAGACAAGACTACAGTTAATGAACATGTAAAGAAAGACTTCTTAAAAATAGCAAGAGACTATGAAAAATCAATCCAACAGCTTGAAGAGGATGCTAAGAAGAACAATTTAAGATTGATTGGAGTGAATGAAAAAGCAGGAGACAGTGCAAACAACATTAAAAATTATTCACAGAAGTAATGACAGAAAACTTCCCAAGAATGAGAAAAGAATTTGTCATACAGTTAAGTGAGGCATATAGAACCCCAGTTAGCCATGACTAAAATAAATCTACACCATGGCATATAATAAGATTCTAGAATTCAATATAAGAATATTGAAAATTGTTAGAGAAAAGAAACAAATCCTCTCTAAAGGAAAAACCATCAGAATCACAGCAGACTTCTCAACACAAACTCTTAAGTCAAGGAGAGCTTGGAGCAAAGTATTTCAAGCTCTAAAAGAAAACAGTCTCCAACTGAGATTGATGTACCTGGCCAAACTATCTTTCAAATCCAATAATGAAATAAGATACTTCCATGACAAAGAACAACTGAAGAAATTCATGACCACCAAATCATTTCCACAGAATATTTTGAAGGATATCCTAGAAAGGGAAAAAGGAAACTAAAATTCCAAGGACATTAATAAAAATAATCCACCAGAGAGAAAAAAATGAAACTAACAACAGAAAATGACTATCACAAAGATAAGTCAATACATAACAGGGATAACTATCAATATAAATGGTCTCAATTCATCAATCAAAGGAAACAGGCTGGCAGAATGGATCAAGAAACAGTATCTATCAATATGCTGCATACAGGAAACAAATTTAACCCAAAAATAATTCATAGACTGAAAATCAAAGGATGGGAAACAGTACTTCATGCAACAGGAACCCAGAAAAAAGCAGGGGCAGGTATCCTAATCACAGACAAAGTGAACTTCAAGCCAGGACTGATCAGGAGAGATAAAGAATGTCACTAGATACTTATTAAGTGAAAACTACAAGAGGAAGAGATAACAATCATTAATATTTATGCACCAAATACCAGCACACCTAACTACATAAAACAAATACTAGTGGATGGGAGAAATAAAAAAACATGAACACAGTTATAACAGGAGACCTCAGCACCACCCTGCTGTCACAAATAGATCACCTAGACAAAAAAATCAACAAACATTAGAACTATACCAGATGGACAAATGGATTTAGTTGATGTCTACACAGTGTTGTACCCCACAATAGAATACACATTCTTCTCAGCTGAACATGGGACATTCTCTAAAATAGACCACATACTAGCTCATAAAACATGCTTAAGTAAATGCAAAGGAATTGAAATTATCCCATGCATATTATCAGACCACAGTGTAGTGAAATTGGGAATCAATGACAAACCAAAAACACTACATAAACACATTGAAAATAAATAACATCCTTGTGAACAACAGCTGGGTCACAGATGAAATTAGGCAGTTTATACAATTAAATGATAATGGCAGTACAACATACCAGAACTTGTGGGATGCAATGAAAGCAGTGCTATGAAGGAAATTCATAGCGTTGAATTTCCCACATCAGGAAAACAAGAGTGAGCTCAAGTAAAGAACCTAATGTTGAACCTCAAACTTCTAGAAAAGGAAGAACAAATCAAATCCAAAGCTCATACAAGAGGGGAAATTATAAAGATCAGAGCTGAAATTAATGCAGTTGAGACTAAGAAAAAATACAAGAATCAGTGAATCAGAGTTGGTTTTTTGAAAGATTAAATAAAGTCGACAAATCCTTAGCCACTCTTATGAAAAAAGGAAAGAAAAGACTCAAATCTGTGCAATTAAAAATGAAAAGAGTGAACTGATAGATTTACAGCTGAATTTTATAAGAAATTTAGAGAAAATCTAATACCACCACTCCTCAAACTTTAATGAAATTGAAAGGGAAACAGTACTCCCAAAAATCATTCCTGGAAGCCTCCATTATGCTCATACCAAAACCAGAAAAGGATCCAACCAGAAAAGAGAACTGCAGGCCAATTTCTGTAATGAATATGGATGCAGAAGTTCTCAATAAGATACTGGCAAAGAGGATGCAACAAATTGTCAAGAAGATTACACACTATGACTAAAGTAGGATTCATCCCAGGGATGCAGGGATGGTTCAACATAGGCAAATCAATAAGCATAATGTACCATGTCAACAGAGTCAAGGATAAAAATCACATGATTATCTCAATAGCTGCAGAAAAAGCTTTTGACAAAATCCAACACCCATTCATGATAAAAATCCTACAGAAATTAGGAATAGAGGGTCTAGATCTCAATCGGACAAAAGCCACCTATGACAAACGAACAGTGAGCATCATACTCAATAGTAAAAAACTGAAAGCTTTCACTCTAAAATCTGGGGCAAGAAAGGATGTTCACTATCACCACTCTTACTCAATATAGTTCTGGAAACATTAGCCAGGGCAATTAGGCAAGAGAAAGAAATGAAAGGAATAAAGACAGGAAGGGAAGAAGTTAAATTATCATATGCGGTGACATGCTACTCTATGTAGAAGACCCCAGAAATTCCACCAAAAGACTTACGGATTTAATAACTAAGTTGAGTCACATAGCTGAATACAAAGTCAACACTCAAAAATCAATAGCATTTCTATATGCAAATAACAAACTCACTGAGAGAGAAATTAGAGAAGCTACACTGCTCACAATTGAATTAAAAAAATGAAATATCTAGGAATCAATCTAACAAAGCTAGTAAAACATCTACAGTACTCTAAAAACTACATTAAAAACTACAGTACTCTAAAAAAGGAAATTGAAAGGGATATCAAAATGGAAAGATATCCCATGTTCTTTGGTAGGAAGAACCCACACAGTGAAAATAGCCATACGTCCTAAATTACTATACAGATTTAGTTTAATCCCAATCAAAATACCAATAACATACTTCACAGAATTAGAGAAAGCAATTATGAAATTCATCTTTAACCAGAAGAGACCTAGAATAACAAAAAATTCTGGGCAACAGTGGCAAGGCAGGGGGGATCACAATCCCTGACTTGAAATTATAAAGCTACTGTGGTAAAAACCAGCATGATACTGGAAAAAGACAGACCCAAGGATCAATGGAACAGGTTAGACAATGCAGATATAACCCCAGATACACTCAAATACCTCATCTTCGACAAAGGAGCCAAACACCCTCACTAGAAGAAAGATAGCCTCTTTAATAAATGGTCCTGGAAAAATTGGCTTGCCACATGCCTAACACTAAAACTAGATACATGTCTCTCACCTTGTATTAAACTAAAATCAAAGTGGATCAGAGATCTAAATATTAAAACAGAAACACTAAAGCTGCTGGAAGATAGAGTAGGAAGAACTGTTGAAGACATAGGTGTAGACAAAAACTTTATGAACAAAACTCAGACTGCATGGAAAATTATACAAAGAATCAGTGATTGGGATCACATCCTATTAAAAAGCTTTTGCACAGCAGCAAAAGAAATCACCAATAGAGTGGGGCACGAACCCACAGAGTGGGGAAAACTTTTTGCCAGCTGTTCCTCAGACATAGGTCTAATATCTAAAATATATAAAGAACTCAAAAAAATCAGATCCCCCAAATTTGAAGACCCAGTCCAAAAATGGATAGACACTTCTCAGATGAAGTAGTCCAAATGGCAAATAAATATATGAAGAAATGTTCAATATCACTGGTCATTTGAGAGATGCAAATTAAAACACTAAGATTCTATCTCACTCCAGAAAGAACAGCTTTTATCAACAAATCAGCCAATAACAAATGCTAGTGGGACTGCAGCGAAAAAGGAACCTTCCTCCACTGTTAATGGGAGTGTAGGTTGGTCCAACCACTGTGGAAATCAGTGTGGAGATTCCTCAAAAAGCTACATCCGGAGGTTCCATTTGACCCAGCCATTCTTCTTAGATTACTTCCCAGAAGAATTAAAAACATTATACCACAGCGATATATGCAAAACCATGTTTATAGCAGCACAATTTGTAATAACTGAGTCTTGGAAACAACCCAGTTGCCCAGCAATTAATGAATGGCTAAAGAAGATGCGGTTTTTCTATACAGTGGGGTATCACTCTGCCACAAAAAAGGATAAACTTGAAATGTTTATAGGTAAATGGATGCACCTTGAGAACCTACTCTTAGTGAAATAAATCAGGCACACATGAGTACATATCATCTCTGATATGAGAAAGTATAAGTGTAAATAAGGACAAAAAGTTAAAACAGATATTTTGAAAAAGAAAGACAATATTCAAGTGAGAAGAGAACTAGAGAGGGAGGAGAGGGAAAGGAAGGAAGGGAAAAAGGAAAGAAAAGGGAGAAAATGGAAAAATGTAAATAAAGCCTTTGTAAATAAGGAGAGAAAGGGGGAATAAGATATAGCATGTATAGGTACAAATTAAGTATAATGAATGTGATCATTATGTATATCTACAATGGACCGATACATATTCTTTATAAATAAAAAAGAAATTTAAAAAATAAAAGGCAAAATGGAGATTGGGAGAAACTGGCTCTGCAGAGCGAGCTTAGACAAAAGAAAAGAAAATCAAAAGAAAATAAAAATACGTATTGCGTCTGAGAGACGTGGTACAGGCTGTCATGAAAAGGTATGATAGCACCAGCTCCTCGTGGCTTCCTTTATTTTATACTGCCTAAATCTCAAGGAAACCAGTGAAAACTTTTGCATCTGTGTCCTGATCCTTAGAGGCAGTGCTGGGATCTTGCCCCTCAGGCTGACATCAAGTCTAGGCCATTTTCAGGAGAAGTCGCTTATCTGTTTGGGATTTTGTAATTAACAGGTCACGCCTACTTTCCCAGCCAGCCTTAGCCATGCCCTACTCTCCTACTTCACAGGTAGGTGCAACTATACTGGGCTGTGGTTAAATTTTTTGTTGGTGATGAATATTTTCACACTGCAAGTTATTGTTTTGAAATTATCCAGAAATTGTTAATTAAAACATTCTTTGCCACCTTATTCATTTTGTCTTTTATAAAATGGAAATAATGAACATTGAAAATCAGTGAAATGTGCTAGAAAGGATTTAAGACAGTGGTTCATATGTATAGTAATAAATGACAGCTATATGTTAACATCACTTTAACCTTTTCCATATTTCGATAAATGTAATTAAAATAGGTACTTTATTTTTTAGCTTTTTTGCGAAGAATAGTTTGGAGACTGGCTTTCAGAAGTCAACAGATAGGGAATTAGCCTCACTAGAAAACCATCATAAAACTTTTTGCGTAGTCCTTTGTAACATGTGGTTGAATTGTGTTTCGGTACTCAAGTAAACACAGACATTTACCTGTATTTTAGGATTTCGGTAACTTGCAAGAAATACCAAGAGATTGAATTTAGCTATTATTTATTGAGACCCTACTATCACACCAGTGTAGTTCTGGGGGGTGATGCTCTTTGGAAATCCAGGTTAAGAAAATTTCTGGTTAGAGCTGTGTCCCACCCTGTTCCCTGTACCACCCTCCTCTGTAGGGTCTTGAATTAGGCACTCTACTATTGAGGTGGAGCTACACCCCCAGAGAGAACTAATTTTTCCCCATTTTTAATGTTTGCATTGTGAAGTATTGAGCTGTATATCTCTTTAAGCACCCAGGCATATGCTAGTTACTTTTTCTCAGGAATGCTCTCTGACATACTGTTTCTGCTTTGGTTGGGAGGGATGAATTAAGGTCTTTCAGCTTTGATGTTTTTGAGTTTTAGAAAATGTAGGGAAAGGGCATGCATAGACATTTAACGAAATGGAAGCTACAGGAAGTTTATAAGTATTATTAGAATATGTAGTTTGTTTTATTACAGTAGCTTACACCTTAAAATAATTTTAACTTTGAACTACAAAATTTTTTAAAATTAAAAATTAAATCTGGGTCCAGGGATTTAGCTCAGTGGTTAGAGTGCTTGCCTTGGAAGCATGAGGTCCTGAGTTTGATTCCTGGTACCAAAAAAAGAAAGTAAAAATTAAATCTGTGTAAGATTCAATAATTTTGCTGGTTGAAAGTACTTTTCTGGAAAGCTGTTTGTTTTTACTTTTAACTACCAGATGTGAATAGTGATGTAATAAAATCACTTCTAAGAAACTGTCTTTTTTTTCTTTTTATGAGACAGGTTCTCATTGTATTGCCCAGGCTGGTCTTGAACTAGATAGGTCTGTGCTCCATCTATCCTCCTACCTCAGTCTTCTGTGTAGCTGGGACTGTAGGTACGCACTATCTCACTCATCCTAAGAAACTATTTTAAAGGGATGGGACTGTAGTTCAGTGATAAAAATGCTTCCCAGCAAGGCTTTGGGTTCAATGTCCAGTAATGCAAAAAAAAAAAAAAAAAAAAAGAAGAAGGAGAAAGTGTCTTGAAGGAAGAATCAGAAATATACATTAAAATTTATGTAGTTATTCCATTTGAGGTGATGTTAGAAATTATGACCAGTTTAATTTCTCAAGTTAAGGATTGAATATCTATATATTGGAATATTATGTGGCCAGTAAAAATTAAATTTTTAAATGGTTGTGGTGGTACTTGCATGTACTCCCAGCTAATGAAGGCTGAGGCAAGAGGATTGTTGGAGCCCTGGAGTTTGAGGCCAACCTGGGCAATTTAGTGAGATTTTGACTCTAAGTAAATAAACAAACACACCTCAGGTTTTTGTTTTGAGACAGTTTCACTATGTAGTTCTGGCTGGCTTTGAACTCCCAGTGATCCTCCTGCCTCAGCTTCCTGAGTGCTGGGATTACAGGTGTTCACCACCAGCCCCAATTTACAAAACCTCAAATTTTTAAAAGAAAGAGGGAAAACGAAGCTATACCTGTAATGTCATTCAAAATTGATTAAAATATGTTTATTAAAACAGATAGACCCATATTTCAGTCATCTCTGGGTAGAGAAATTATGGGATCCTTTTCAAAGGATTTTTTTGTTTTGCTTTGTTTTGTATGTTTTTGTTTTTTGAGACAGGGTCTCACTGTATAGTTCAGGCTGGTCTTGAACTCCAGGCAATTCTCCTCCTGCTTCTGCCTCCCAAGTGCTGGGATTACAGGAATGTGCCACCATGCCTGGCTTTTTGTGTTTTAATGTGCTTTTAAAGTTTTAAAGGTTGTATACTTTATGCCGGGAAGTCTGAGGTAGAAGGATCAAGCCCAGCCTAGAGAAGTTAGCAACTGTGTCAAAATAAAAAAAATTTAAAAGGCTAGGAATGTAGCTCAGTTCAAAGGCCCTGAGTTCAGTCCTCCTCCTACAAGTATGTTTTATAATCAGAGAAAAGTGTCAGTATTTCATTTGACGTAAGATTTAAATTTAGGGGATCAAGCCAGGCATGGCAGCACATGCCGGTAATCCTAGCACTTCGGAGGGTGAAGCAGGCGGATTGCCTCATTCAAGGCCAGCCTGAACTGCATAGTTAGACCCTGTTTAAAAAAAAAAAAGTCAAAATTTTAGGGGATTAAGAGTTAATTTTGGTCCCCAGCACCCAAAAAATAAAGAGTTAATTTTTTCTTATGTAGACTAAATTATGTATATGTTTCTTTGGGTTCTTATAAGCCTGGCACATTATTAGTACATATTCACTTGATTTTTTTTTTCTCTGATTTTGGGTCATATTTCTATCTTGTCTCATAATTTTTTTTTAAATTTGGGTGCTGGGGATCGAACTCAGGGCCTTGAGTTTGCTCAGCAAACACTCTACCACTGAGCTAAATCCCCAGCCCCTTGTCTCATAACTTTTTTTGAAAATTGGCTGTTTTAGATACCACTGATGTCTCTACTTAATTATTTTTATTATTTTTAAAATTTTCTCTTTCATTTTTAAGCCTGGCTTCCTTGGGCATGCTCCTGAATCTGCATAGCGGTGATCACCTAAGAATTAGATGTTGTACTCAGTTATCTTGAGCACAGATCTTAGCTGTAATATTTTGACAAATAGATCCACACCCTATCACATTTGAGAGCTTTCCTACCTCTAAATCAATTTTTTTTATTTTAAACCAAGAACATGTATTGGTACATTCTACATACAATGGTCACATTCATTACATTTATTTTGTACCTATACATGGTGCATCTTGGTTCTCCCCCCATCCCCCGCCCCTTCCCTCTCCTCCCTCCCTCCCTATTTACAGCAGGTTCATTCATCATTTTCCATATTTTCCCTTTCCCCTCTCTTTCCTCTGTTGCCTTTCTACTTTTCCCCTTCTTTCTTTCTAGTACTCCTCTCCTCTGCACATCATCCTCCTTTTATATAATATCTGTTACACCTCTTTGTCCTTATTTACAGTTATGGTTTCTCATATCAGAGAAACAGTTCGATGTGTGCTCATCAGTGTCCGATTTATTTCACTTAAGAGTATGTTCTCAAGAAACATCCATTTGTATATGAATGACTCTAGTTTATCCTTTTTTATGGCAGTGTAGTACTCCATAGTGTAGAAAAACCACATTTTCTTTAGCCATTCGTTGGTTGTTGGGCATTTAGGTTGTTTCCAAGACTTAGCTATTACAAATTATGTTGCTATGAACATCTCTAAATCAATTTAAATCAATTTCTATTCTTTTTTTCTTTTTCTTTTTCTTTTTCTTTTTTTTTTTTTGGTGCCAGGGAGCGAACTCAGGGCCTTGTGCTTGCAAAGCAAGCACTCTAACCACTGAGCTAAATCCCCAGCCCAGCTTCTATTCTGATCTATATTTTTGTCACTGATAAAATTTCTTCTTAGTGGTATCTTCAAAGTATATTTGTGTCTGCCATTGTATATAATCGTGTGTGTTTGTGTGTGATTTTTTTTCGTGTTGTTGTTGTCAATAATTGTTACATTGTGTGAAAACACCACAGACTTTATCTTTCTGTTATTGGGCATGTTCATAGTTTGTAGTAAGTATGGAAGTAGAAATAATCCTATATGGAATATGGGTTTTTTATTTATTTTATTACTGTTGTTGTTTTGAGACAGGGTCTCCTGTGTGGTTCAAGCTGGTCTTGAACTCACTGTGTAGCTCAGGCTGCCCTCATACTTGTGATGATCCTCCTGCCTCAGCCTTCCAGGTGCTGGGATTACAGGTGTGTGCCACCATGCCTGGTGAATACAGTTTTTTAAAAAAATGTCGTTTTAAATTGCATTTCTCTAATGGCCAGAGTTGTTGAACAAAAAATGTTCTTTTCTCATGTATTTATTGGCTACTTGTAATTCTGAGACATGTCAAGACCAGGTTTTGTGGCTCAGCATTTGATCTGTCTTGGTAACTATTCCATGTACAGTAGAACATTGCTTTCTTCCTCTGTTTTGTTATATAAGTACCAGACGCTAACCGATTGTGCCACTGGAGTTCTTCTTCATCTGTTTTGTGACTGCTCAGCTTTGTTTTGTTTTTTGTTTTGTTTTGGTTTTTGAGACAGGGGCTTACTGTATAGTCCAGGCTAACCTTGAACTCATTATATAGCCCAGACTGTCCTCAGACTCAGAGCAATCCTGAGTGCTGGGGTTACAGGTGTGCATCACCACACTGGGCTCAAGTGCTCAGTTTTGAAAGTTCATAAAGCACTTGACCATTGCAGCCCTCCCAAACCTGTTTAAGTGTACCTTTCATAACCTGCTATTAGAATTGGCAAAAAAACCGCCAGACTTTAATTTCCTTTTCTAAATGTCCTGTCTTTCTTTTTAATGAATACCTATTTGTTATTTTTTAGTTCAAAGGACCTTTCTCCTAAATGTTCTCAGAATCTTCTTTACGTTTGTCATCCAGCATTAACTAATATTTTATATATGCAATGTAAGTATGTATTATACTTACTTGCTAGACTTCTTGCTTCTCAGGCACAGAAATTACTATTTGATCCTTTTGTTTCTCTTCCACTAGTATGTGACTAGCAAGTATTTGAATTATAATGAGTTGATCACCTTAAGACTAGACTACTTTATATGTCTGCTATGGGTTGTATCTAGATGTCCCCACAAAGCCTCATGCACTCATAGGTGGAGCTTTTCAGAAGTGGCTGGATCTAAGGTGTGTGAATATGGGTTAAGGGTGTGTGATAATTAAATTAGTCCTCTGATTGGTTTAGCATAGTTTTGGATGTGGATAATAGGGAGGTCCACCCTAGATGTGGGTGGCATCAACCTATAGACTTGCAGCCTGGATTGAATATAAAGGGAAGAGAGAAGGCAGCCTCATTGCTTGCTGCTTCCTATCTGCCCTGCTGTGGACTGTTTCTCTTCTGCCATGCCTCTCTGCCATGCTTGCCCTGCCTTGGAGCTAGCCAACTATGGACTGAAACTTACAGAAACTGTGAGCTAAAATAAACCTCTCTTCCTTTAACTTGTGGGTGCCAGGTATTTTGTCCCAGCAACGGGGAAGTAATTAAGTCAGTGTCTTTAGTTTCATTTCGTTTTGTTTTACCCCAGTACTGGATTGAATCCAGAGTCTTTACATTGAGCTACATTCCCATTCCTTTTTTGGGGGTGGGTGCTGGGGTTCGAACTCAGGGCTTTGTGCTTGCTAGACAAGTGCTCTACCACTTGAGCTAAATCCCCAACCCCTCCCAGTACCTTTTTTTAAATTTTGAGGCCGAGTCCCACTAAGTCACTAAGTTGCCCAGACTGGGATTGAGCTAGTTCTCAGGCTCCCACAGTGCTGGGATTATAGGAGTGAGCTACTATATCCACTGTTTCTTTAGTCTTTCAAGACCTATGTCTCGTCAATATATTGTTTCATAATTTTACATGATTTCTATTTAATGATTCTTGGTTTAAAGTAGGCTTACCCGTAGGTGTTTTTTTAAAAGACTTCAAAATGAACCTATAGAAATTGATTACACGTAGCTGAGCAAGGTGGTGGGTACTTGTAATTGTAGCTATTCAGGAGGCAGATGTACAATTCAAAGTTTGAGGCTAGTATAGGCAATTTAGCAAGTCCTTGTCTCAAAATAAAAAGGACTGGGAATGTAGCTCAATGGCAGAGTGCTTGGCTGGCATGCATGGGGCTTTGGATTCAATTCACAGTACAGGAGGGGAAAAAAACTAAAGATCTCATGTATCTGCTATATAAAATTTACCCTTTTCTATGGTGTTGTATACCTAAGAAGAAAGGAATTTAGATAAAATGTGTATACTATAAATAGGTCCAAGCCAAGTTTACAGATTCTTTAGGGGAAAAGGCAGATAAAATAAGGAGATAGCGATTTAAAATTGAGATTTATTTATTTATGGAGACAATGTTGTTTGGAAAGATATTTTGAGACTTCTGTGGTGACCTTTGGAGTTTGGGGATGTCTTAATTCCAGCTGCTACAACAGAGTTACTATTAACTGTGCGGGTGACTTATAAACAGCCGAAATTTATTTCTCCTGTTCTGTGGGCAGTAAAGGTCTGCTTCCTCATAGATTGCTGTCTTTTCACTGTAACCTTATGGGGTAGGAGAATCTGGAGATCTCTTTGAGACTTTTTTTTTAAATAGTATCTTGCTATGTTGCCATGGTTGACCTCAAATTCACTATCCAACTGTCTCAGCTTCCCAAGTAGCTGGGACTGTAGGCATGTGGCACCATGCTTGTCTTTCTCTAGGACTTCTTTCTTTTCCTTTTTTTGGGGGGTGTGGTGTTGGGGATCTTTCTAGGGCCTCTTTTGAGGGCTGTTCCTAGGGCACCTAATAACTTCACAAAGACTCTGCCTCTGAATAACATCACATTGCTAATCAGATTTCCACATATGAATTTGGTAAAACAGTCTCTATTTGGGAGTTTTTGTTGAAGTAGACAATACATGTAGCTTCTCTGTTTAAGAAAAAAAAATTTTCCCCTGTGGTTTGAATTAATAAAAGCACAATTTTGGAGGCTTCCTAATTGGCAGGTGAAGAAGATTGTTAATTTGGGAGCTGGAGATGTAGCTCAGTGGAGCAGCACTTGCCTAGGACATGTGCGGCCCATAGCTCAGTACCCAGCACTGCAAGAAAAAAAATTGAAAGATCTTCCTTTGCCAAGAATTTGTATACCTTCAGAAGTTTAGCGGGCTTTATTGGAGTTAGACTTTTCTGTGAGTGCATTCATTGCTGTGAATAACTTTGTTGTCTTTGTACTTTATTCATTTTGAGCCTCAAGCTGGAAAGGTAATGCAGTCCACCCTTTGTGAGACATTGTTTCCAGGACCCGCTTGGACACCAGAATCTGTGGATATATGAGTCCCTTACATAAAATGGCCGTGTATTTGCAAATAACCTGTACATGTCCTCTGCATTCTTCTAATCATCTCTAGGCAGTGTGTGATACTTAATGTAATGAAAATGCTATGTGAGTTTTTTTTTCTTTGTGCTCATTTTTTACATCCATGCTTTCTTTTTTTTTGTATGTTGTTGTATGTATGTTATATTCCAGAGGGAATTACGATACTGGAAAGATCTGTACATGTTCAGTAGACAGGAGTTTTTTTCAGTATCTTCTGACCATGATTAGTTAAACCTGCAAATACAGGGTCTGAATATATATTCTTTCTATAAGTGGAAAAAGGGAGTTAAGTGATAATAGCTTAGGTATAACCAAAGTTGTATTAGAATTCACATCTTTTAGTCTTTGTATTTTGTTTCACAGATTATAATTCAAGGTATGTCCTTAATTACTTTTCTGTGTGTTGTGACAGTCTTGTCAGCCATCAATTTTGTCTTCTGTAAAATGAGGAACTTCAAATAAATAGCCTCTTTTTTACCCCCTACATAAATCCAGGCTTTTTTGTTTGTTTTTAGCTGTGCTGGAGATCAAACTCAGAACCTCACACATGGGAGGCAAATGCTCTACCACTGAGCTGCACCCCCAGCCCATTAATCTAGTTTTGTTTGTTTGTATATTTTTGAGACAGAATCTCATTATGTAATCCCAGCCAGCCTTGATCTTGCTCCATAGCTCAGGCCAACCTCCAACTCAAACTTGATATCCTCCTGACTCAGCCTCCTGGGTACCAGGATTATAGGTGTGCACCACCATGCCTCACTTAATTCATTTTTTTTTAAAGCATCTTGATGTGTAATAAGATTGGAATCTCTCAGAATAATCCGACCATTCTTGTTACACTTATATGAGTGTTGATTGTTAGAATTATGTTTATGAATTTGATTCATTCGTTGAATAATAGTTTTTACCATTATGTTCTAAGGGCAAAATCCTTCCCAACCTTGTTTACTACTTTTTGTGTTTACTTGGCTTAGTGCCTCAAATGATGTTAACTGCTCAATAAATTTGTAAAATAAACAAGTGATTTAGAAATGACAAATAGACATGGGTGGTACAGGCAGCATATAAGGTATAGAAAGAATATGCACTCTTTGGTTCCTTACTTGAGATCATACGATAAAATATTTTAGAGGTTGTGGAAAAGATAACTTGGGATAGTAAAAAATACAAAGCCTTTTACTTAAAGTGTTAGTTTCTTCTTTCTTTTTAGTTTTTTATTTCAGTTTGCTTAGAGACCAACTTTTTTTAATCATTGTATTTTTAATGTATAAGCTAGGCACATTCATGTACAGTAGGTTGAATTTTAATAAGCTTTGTTATTTTTTCTCTTAAAGTTTTACATGTGGCACCCATAAAAGATGAGGCTGAGAACACGAAAAGCTTCTCAGCAGTCAAATCCAATCCAAACACAACGTACTGCCAGAGCAAAAAGGAAATATTCAGAGGTTGATGATACTCTGCCTTCACAAGGAGAAAAACCACCGAAGAATGAGACTGGCTTATTGTCGTCAATTAAAAAATTCATTAAAGGAAGCACACCCAAGGTAATGGGTTTTTTTTTGCCTTTTACCTTTTTCTTTTCTTCTTGGTGCTGGGAATTTTTATACCATTTTTTAAAAATGAGATTTAGGTTGTGTTCCATAAGCATGTATAGATGAAAAATTGATAAAGTCTCTTGTAAGAGGATGTCTGGATTTTGATGTTATTTTACTTTTAGGATTATCACATGCAAAATATTTAATGCAGGTTCAAGATGAACATTATTCTGTTGAACTAATGGGAAGCAAAAGAAAATTTTTACTTTTTTACTTGAGGTTTAAAAACTATTTTTAACTTGTATTTTCTTACATTTCAAATTTTCCTATTAATGTTTATTTGCTGTCAATTTACGAAGGCGATTTCTTTTTGCCTACCAGAATTCTAATAATATTTGTAGAGCGAAATGTATTACTTAAAGAGAAAACAAAATTATTTAAAGAAAGAATGAATACTGACATATTTAAGTTTATTATTTGACAAGTAGAAAAATTACTATTGACTTTTGGGGGTAGATTTTGTTGTAATAAATTAATTGATAAAGCTTAGTGACTTGGAACCATGATCAAGATTTTGATGTAGTCTGTGCTTATGTAGAATTTGGTGCTTTTTTTTGGTCTGATTTCTTTTGTGTGTGCTGGGGATCGAACTCCGGGCCTTGCACTTGCTAAGCAGGTGCTCTACCGCTGAGCTAAATCCCCAACCCCTCTTTTGTCCATTTTTTTTTTTTTAATATATTTGTCTTATCCTGGAAGTATTCTAATAAAATTAGGTGATAAAGATCTGATTTCTTCCAGAAACACGAATCCCATCTGTTTAAATTCCTAATGGGTTTTCATCAACCTCTGTTGATGGAAAAGGTTACTATTTATTAGCTTATTCTCCTGTGTAACTGTGGTTATTCATGGTAGTAATTCATAATTACACTTTATTTTCTCATATATTCTTTTTTAGTATTCTGTTTCACTAGAAGACAGATGCTATGTTCCCTTAAATGTGCAACTGTAGCCCCTCAGTCATTACATAGTCTGAATATTTCTAGATTTGATTTTGTGATACCTATGATATATATATATATATATATATATATATATATATATATATAGTGTGTGTGTGTCTAACCATGTTGGTTACTTTTTGTCTTACTCATAAAATATAACAACTAGAAATGAAGATAAGTTTTTCCTGTGTTTTGTGACTTCTGCTCATACTATTTCCTCTGACCTTTCTTTGGTTGATGTGACTTCATGTTATACTTTTTCCTAAACCTTTAGTTGTTAGTTCAGTTTTTGTTGGTCAGCAAATTTGTTCTCATTTCTACTTAAACACTCAGGTTCTTTCTTTTGAAATTTCTGTCAAAAAAAATTTTTTAGCCAAAATGTATTTAAAAAGATGTTAAGTAAAATAGGGAGATGAAAAATCTGTTTGTAGATTAATGTCTTACTTATTAGTTAATAGTTTTGGCTAAGGTTTTTCCTATAGCTACACATTCACTTAGTTGTGCTGATATTCAACTTGAATTTCTTTATCACATTTTATAAAATTATTATGGAAATTAGTACTGTATTTAAATGCCTTGTTGAAATCAAGGTACTTTGGGTCTTTTCCCAGCCTACTGACCCTATGTTAAAATTAAAAAGTTTAGTAATTTGTAATAATAATAAAGTAATTTGTAATAGCCTCTAATTAATGTTGTTTTATCTATGTTATCATAAACCATCTTATAGTCTAAGTTACCTTACATGATGCTTACTTACATATGCATTTTAAATACAGTATTTTTTTGGGAGGGTGCTAGGGATCGAGCTCAGGGCCTCACGCTTGCTAGGCAAGTGCTCTACCACTTGAGCTAAATCCCAACCCTGGGGCTGGGGATTTAGCTCAGTGATTAGAGTGCTTGCAAGGGCCCTGAGTTCAATCCCCGGCACCACAAAAAAAAAAAAAAGAAAAAAAAAAATCCCAACCCCTACAGTGGTGTTTCTTTTTTTTTTTTTCCCAGAATTTGAAAAGGAGTTAACAGCTGATACTAAGATACTTTGTATCAAGCATTTCCTTAATCATTATGACTGTCTTGAGATTTTATGGAAGAGAAAACTAAGACTTAGTGAATTTAGGTAATATGTTGTCAATAATAGCAGTAATATAATAATAACTTGCCCAGAATAAAAAAAAAAGTAAAGAACAATACAGCGGTCACTAACATTTATGGAACAGTTACTACATGCCAAGGGCACTGTTCGAAGTGTTTTCAAATTTAATAATTTGTTTAAGCCTTACAAACATGGTAGATTCTATCGTTGCTCTATTACAGATGAAGAAATTGAGGCACAGGGAGGTTAAGTAATTTGTGTAAGATTACTTAACTTTAAGTAGAAAGAATGGAAGCCAGCTCTCCTGGATTCAGAGCATATACTTTTAATCACTATGCACTACAGCATCTCTAGCAACTGGCAGTGTTGAAATTTTTTTTTTTTTTTTTTAATACTAGGGTTTGAAGCTAGAATCCCCAGCCCCTTTTTTAATTTTTTAAGACAGGGTCTTGCTGAATTGCCCAGGCTGGGTTCAAGCTTGTGATCCTTCTGCTTTGGCCTCCCAAGGTGCAGGGATTACCAGTGTGCCCACCTCATCCAGCCCTGGTCTCTTAAACTCAAGTATACTGGGCTCTGATACCTGTGCTGTTTCTCCTTTACCATCTTGTCTCCAAAATAGCTAGATGCTGCCTTTACCTAATTTGTGTAGGGATAGTAAATCTCTTATGTGGAAATTATTCTTGGTGAAAATTAAAAAAAAAAAAAAAGGATTCTTCTTATGCTGTCCATTTTGTCATTTATTTATATTCTGTCATCAGCTCAAAACTTGAAGTTTGTTTTCTTTATAGGATATTTTTTCTGTAGTATTTTGTGGATACATCATTTGCTGTCTTTGGTCCTTTTGACTAGATGATAGCCTGCTCTTTATTTTTTACTAGTGTCCTTTTCAAACTGAATTTTTTCAAACCTATTTTAGTTATTCATCTCTGCATGCTGGTACCTTTGGTTTCCTTGGTTCTCTTCCTTTTCTTTTGGATTTTTATGGCTATGTGAGTAGACTTGAAAGATTTAGACAAGCATAAGTGTGGTTTTTAGAAACTTCCTTGCCTGCTTTCTTAGCCTACTTTATTTGCTTTCTTTTGCTATTATGATATCTAAGATCACATGTCTACCAGTGTCCTTGCTATGTTCTTGCTTGCTTGCTTGCTTGCTTGCAGTACTATACTGTACTGGGGATTGAACCCAGGGTATTCACACTGAGCTTCATCTCCTGCCCTTTTTTATTTTTTCCTTTTATTGTAAGATAGGGCCTTGCTAAGTTCCCCAGGTGGGACTTGAACTTGTGATCCCACTGCCTCAGCCCTCTCAGTGCTGGTATTACGTGTGTGTGTCACTTCGCCCAGCTTCTCTTTTTACATTACCAACCAGGTTTCATCTGTACTCTCTTCCTGACTTTGCCATAAATTCAGCATGAAAGTATTCAGGTAATCAAAACATAGGTTGTTCATTAATGAATATAAGGGGTGTGTGTTCCTTTGCTAGGGCTGCTGTAATAAGGTATCACACAGTGCGTAGCTTAAATAGTATATTCATAGCTGGCCATGGTGGCATACATCTGTGATGCAAGTATGGAACGCTGAGGCAGGAGTATCATGAGTTAAAGGCCACCCGGGCTACATAGCAATTTGGAGGCTGCCCTGGACTACATAGTAAGACTCTGTCTCAAAACAAGAGCAACAATAAGACTATTTTTCATAGTTCTGGGAGCTAGAAGTGTAAGATTAAGGTGTTGGCAGGTTTAGTTTCTTCTGAGGCCTTTTTCTTTGACTTGTACCTTTTCTCAGTGTCCTTACATGGTCATCCCTTGTCTTTGTCCTAATCTTCTCTTTTTGAAAAGATACCAGCTGTACTGTTTTAGGAACCATCCAAACAAATCCTTTGTAATTTAGTTACCCTTTTATTTTTTATTTTGATTTTTTATTTATTTATTTTTTTTGTGACAGGGTCTTGCTATGTAGTCCAGGCTGGCCTTGTACACACTATGTAATTCAGGCTGGCCTTGAATTTACAGTGCTCCTCCTGCTCCAGCCTTCTTAGTGCTGGGATTATAGGCGTGCGCCTCCACCCCTGGCTAGTTACACTTTTAAAGACCCAACTTCAAATATAGTCACATTCCAAGATACTCAGGGTTAAGGCTTCAGCATGTGATTGGGTACATAGTTGGGGTAGGCGGAGACAACACAGTTCAGCCTATCACAACAACAAAGCTACCTTTTTCTCTGTTCCTACCTGAGTACTCTTAGACTTTCATATGTAAGGATCATAAATTTGCATATGAGTGTAGTTCTAAGGAAATTCTGAATGTTCTTATATTAAATCACTGTTTGGAAGCTTTTAAACTATGATAGGCATGTGATAAACTGTAACAATGTATCATACTATATTTTAAATATCGAACACTAAATTAGTGCATATTAGTTATAGAGAATAATGAGTTTCATGTTGGCATAGTCATATATACATACATTGATCATTTCTACCTACATACTACCTGCCTTATTTTACCCTCCTCTGCCTCCTTACTCTTTTCTTCTTTAATGATCTCCCTTTTACTTTCATGACTCCTCTGTTTTTAAAGATTCCACATAGGAGCAAAAACGTGTGGTATTTGTGAGTCTGATTTATTTCCTTAACATGATGATTTCCAGTTCCATCCATATTCCTGCAGAAGACATGATTTTATTCTGTGAGGCTGAATAGTACTCCATTGTATATATATACCACATTTTCTTTTTCCATTCATCTGTCTTTGATGGGGTCACTCTTAATATAGGTAATATAGTCTGATTATTCTTTTCTATGCTTTTTCTTTTAATAAAGGTGATCATAATATGAGAAACTCAAAATATAAATAATTAAAAGAGCAAAATAAAAAACAAGAGGCTTTTTTGCCATTGAGAAGGGCTTCGGAGATGGGGGAGAGTAAAAAGAATGTGTATCTGTTGTATATATGTGCCAACTTGCCTTGAATATAGTTATGTGCTACAAACATACTAATACCTGAAAAATTTTAAAAATAAAGGTGATCGGGGCTGGGGATTTAGCTCAGTGATTAGAGTGCTTGCCTTGCAAGCACAAGGGCCTGAGTTCGATCCCCGGCACCACAAAAAAAAAAAAAATAATAAAGGTCATCATAATAACTAAAATTGATTTTATGATCTACTGATGGATTATCACTTTTTTTTGTCTCTTAGTTTAAAAAAAAAGATGAAAACTGTTATCGTAGCTCTTTAACCTCTGTATTACCAAACATCATAGTTTTATTTGATTATTTCCTTTCTCCCTATCAGAATTAAATCCTAGTTGTTCTTGTAAGTATTGCGGAACTTTGACAGTAACACTACAACCTCTAGAATGAAAAAAAAAAGAAAAACTTTGAGACCATAATAAATACATAGATAAATTAATAAGCAGAGAAGGACAAGTTCACCCCCTTTGCTCCCTCATTAAACATTCAGTTAGTCAAGCAACATTTATTGAAGAGACTTTTCATATTATATTAATAGATACCTTTCTGGAAGGTCAAAAGAGTGTGTATATGTAGATGTTTTTCTGAAATCTATTCTGTTCCACTAAACTGCCTATCTTTATACCTTATGGCACTGTCATTTTTACTGTATATTTTTTTAGTGAGCCTTGAAATGAGATAGTGTAAGTCCTCTAGTTTTGTTCCATTTCAAGTTGCTATACTTTCATATAAATTTTAGAATTAGCCTGTTTCTCTTAAAAAGTTCATTGGAATTGTAATAGAAATTCTACTGACCATATAGATCATTTAGTGAGAATGGACATCTTACCAACATTAATCCTGTCAATTTATGTTACAGCCTTTCTGAGCCAGAAGTGGTGGTATGTTCCTGTAGTCTCAGTTACTCGGGAGGCTGAGGGAGGAGGATCACCTGGGGAACATAGTGTAGTCTCTGTCTCAAAACAGTGATACCCATATTAATGAAATGTGCATATATTTGTATATGTATATATGTACGTATATATGTGTAGATATTTGCTCTGCCATTGACGTATTCTATCAGCTTTGATATAGACCTTCTTAATTTTTCCTAGTAATGTAGAGGCCTTATACAATTTTCATTTTTATTCTTGATATTTGATGTTTTAAATGGAATACATTAAAATTTTTTACTTTCTAATCTGTTGCTAATGTAAAGGAATTTATTTTTCTATATTAACCTGGTACTGCTTGAAGTTGCTTAAATTCACTCAGTAGTCTCAACCAAAAAAAAGTAGTTCTAGTCTTTAGAGGATATTTCATGGGTTTTATACTAAGATAATCATGTTATATAATAAATAGTGAGGATTCTCTTTTTTTGGTGCTGGGTGGGGATCGAACCCAGGGCCTTGTGCTTGCTAGGCGAATGCTGTACCACTTGAGCTAAATCCCCAACCCCAGGGATTCTAGGCCTTATATTTCTTTTTCTTCATTCACTGGAGTGATAAGGACCTATATAGTACAGTGTTCTGTGGAACTGGTAAGAAAACATTTTTCCCTTGTTGCTGTTGTTAGGGGGAAAAGAATTTGTTTTATCATTAGTATGAGATAAGCTAGATTTTTTTTTTTTGGTAAGGCCGTTCTACCAGTTTGAAGAAGCTACTTCTTATTTGTAAGAATTTCTAATCATGTTAAATTTTGTCACAGGCTTTTCTGCTTTTGAGATCTTCAGATTTTCTTCTTTTATATAAACTCTTTTTGAATGGAAACTCATAATTTGTACTGTTAGAGTTCATTTGCTGAGGTGTTTTCGTTGTTTTTAAGGATTTTTATGTCTGTGTTCAAGACAGATTTTGGTGTGTAATTGTCTTGATTTGTAATATTTTAGTTACGGGGATAAGGCTCATACTAGTTACGAAAAATTTGAAGACTTGCTTTGGGTTTTTTTTTTTTTTAGCCAGGTCCTTTGTTTCCCATACTGACCTTGAACGCCTTGATCTCCTTGTCTCAGCCTCCAGAATGACTGAGACCACAGGTGTGTGCCACCACCGTGCTGTCTTGAGGACTGTTTTTGCATGTGAACAACAGACCCTTTGTGCTTGAAAATCAGTTTTGCTAGATATAACATTCTTGGGTCACATTTTATCCTGATTGTTACTTCATTTTCTTCTCACATAAAAAACATTGCTATTTTAAGTTTGATAATAGTTTTTTTCCCTTTATGAATGAGTTGATTTTGCCTTTTGCTCCAAAGGATTGTTTCTTTAAAGTGTATTTAGATTATATCTTGTTATTGGTTTTTCTTTGTTGTATTTTTAGGTAAATAGTGTATTCTTTCAGTATATATTTTCAAATCTTTTTTTATTTGGAGTTGAGATCTGGGTAAAAGGATACAAAAACAGCTGGATATGCACTCCTATAATTCCAGCTACTTGGGAAGCTTAGACAGGATGACAAGTTTGAGGCCAGTCTGGGCAATTTAGTGAGGCCCCATCTCAAAATATAACTTAATCCCTTCAGTCCCTAATAATTGCATTTAAAAAAGAGAGAGAAAGCAAAAACAATCCTATTGAAAACTGGGCAAAGGACTCAAACAGGCATTTATTTAAAGACAATATACAAATGGTAACAAAACACATGAAAAGGCTTTTAACACTATCAATCATTAGAGAAATGGGTACCAACACTGCAGTGATACACCTCTTCACATGTACCAGTTTAACTATAAACAGTATTTCATTTATGAGGAATAAATTAAAAAACTCTGTTGTGCAACATAGTGACTATATTTAACAACAATATTTATTCTTAGAAATCCCTAAGACAGGATTTTAAGTGTTCTTACCACACACAGACACAACCCACACACACCCCCACACACACACAGATAGGTCTATGAGATATTGCATGTAAATAGGGACAAAATGTAATGTTATTTTACTTTTTTTTTTTTCTTCTTTGAGACAGGGTCTTGCTATGCAGTGTAGGTTGGCCTTGAACTCACCGTGTAGCCCAGGTTGGTGTTGAACTCTCGGCGATCCTCCTGCCTTAGCCTCCTGAGAGCTGGGATTATAGGCATGTGCCACCATGTCCGGCTTGTCATTTCTCTTCTAATCTTGGACCTTCTTTACTAATAGATTGGGCAGTAACTCCCTTTTTCCAGTTTCATTTGCTGTTCTCTGTGTGGTCTGTCTTGCTTTCCTGTTAGGAATTTGGGGCCTTTCCTGTTCTTAGGTTTGCCCACCCCTCTGCTTTGTTTTGCATTGGTATTTTTTTTTTTTTATTTTAAACCAAGAACATGTATTGGTACATTTTACATATAATGGTTACATTCATCACATTTATGCATTGGTATTTATGAGCATTTAGGTATAGCGGCTGTTGGTTTGTCTTCATCTGCTTAGATTTTGAAATTTGTGGAGGATACCTTCTTTCCTGGTTTGTTTTTTTGTTTTGTTTTGTTTCTTGGGGTTTTTTGGGGTGGGGGGGAATGTGCTGGAGATCGAACTCAGGGCCTTACGCTTGATAGGCAAGCAGTCTACCACTTGAGGTAAATCAGTTTTTTGCTTTTTTGAGGTTTTTTTTTTCAGGGAGGTGCTGGGGATTGAACTCAGGGCCTTATGCTTGCAAGGCAAGCACTCTAACCACTGAGCTAAATCCCCAGCCTTAGTTTTTTGGTTTTTTGAGGCAGGGTCTTGCTATGCAGTTCAGGCTGGCCTTGAACTCACTATGTAGCCTAGGCTGACCTTGGACTTGAGGTGATCTTCCTGCCTCAGTTTCCAAAAGGCTGGGATTACAGGTATGTGCCACCACAGCCCAGCCTGTTTCCTGGTTTTACATGGTTAACCTTTGTTTTTTGTTGCCTCTTTAGTTCTATGTCTGTGTTTACTTAAAGATTCAGATTTAAGAACACCTTCCCAGGATTTTCCCCTTAACAGCTCACCTTAGAGA
Source organism: Hystrix cristata (assembly GCA_004026905.1). Classification (NCBI taxonomy): domain Eukaryota; kingdom Metazoa; phylum Chordata; class Mammalia; order Rodentia; family Hystricidae; genus Hystrix; species Hystrix cristata. The sequence goes on from PVJO010000995.1 coordinate 92,553, forward strand.
CAACTTTGAACAATATAAATTCCAGAGAAAGCACTGTAGGATTATTAAATTTAAACAGCCCATCTAGTAATATAGAAATTTTGTTTCTCCAAGTTCCTCTTACAAAAATGTTCCCAAATAACATAGAGGCTTGTGTCGCTTAACAACAGAGACATGTTGTGAGAATTACGATGTGAGCCAGTTTCGTCATGTGAACCTGAGTATACTCCACAAACCTAGACATTATATTTCAGTCACCTTATGTGGCCTCTCAAGGTGAAGTAAGAGGGCTGGAGGTGTAGATCAGCAGTAGAGTGCTTGGACTGGCATGTGTCCCTGAAGAGAGGGGTGGGGTAGGAGCAGGCAGGCATATGGTAAACAAGATGTATGAGGCAGATGCTGGTACAACAGGCCATTCTATTTTACAGTAAACTATTTGTAAGTATCTTAAAGAGTATACTCTTGTTTTTGGTTTTGTCTTTTTTGGGGTTTTTTTTTTGAGGCAGGATCTCACTGTGTAGTTTAGGCTGGCCCTGAACTCCAGGCAATCCTCGTGCCTCAGCCTACACCCAGTACTGGGATTACAGGCATATGTCACTACATCCAGCAAGAGTATGCACTTAAGATAATTATAAAAATATAGCATAATAAATACGTAAACCAGTAGCATAGTCATTTACTATCATTATCTAGTATATGTAAAGTACATAACTGTATGCACTATACTTTTGTGGGAGAGTATTGGGGATTGAACTCAGGTCCTGTGCTTGCTAGGCAAGCACTACCACTGAGCTAAATCCCCATCTTCAGATTTAAGAATCTTTTATATGACTATACTTTTATATGACTGGCAGCTTAGTAGGTTTGTTTATATCAGCATAAACATAAAAGCATTAGGAGTTTTCACCTATGGCATCATTTAACAATAGGAATTTTTCAGCTCTGTTATTTTATTGAACCACTGTTATGTATGCTGTCTCGCATTGATTGAAATGTCATTATGCACTGCATGGCTAGTTACATGTTCAAGAAGGACTGAGTTTGGGTGATAACGTTGTCTTTCAGAATTTGGTTATCAAACATTTTATCTTGAAGAGTAGGATCTTCAGTGACTGCACTACATTGATTTTCTTCCTTTGTAGAGATTTAAGCTAAAGTATTTGAATGTATTCTCAGTTAACCACAGTATTGTCAGTTCTGTGTGGTACTTCTCTACAGTACCAATTTATACATCATTGTTAAATAGGAAAATAGTATGAGTGGTGTGTTGGTTATGCACAATTTTCTCTAGACAAGGGGATTCTTATTAAGAGGAGTTTGCTGTTTCATCAGGAAGAAACATTCAATTCAGCTGTTATACAGGCAAATGCCCTTTAACTTGTATTTCCTTTTCTTATCCTTTTTTTTTATTATTTAAAAATGATAACCTGCAGTGGGGGCTCCCTTCCCAGAGAGATAGAATCTAGCAGGAACTCTTCCAATTCAGCATTTCATTTCCTTTTATGGCCATTTTAACAACAGCTCTATTTAGCAACAGCTCTATTAAATCTCTACCATTGAGGTCCCATAAGTCCTTGTTTCTACTTCATTGTTTTTCAGTACCCCTTTTTATTCCCTGATGTAATAGTCCAGCCACTTTTATCTGCTTATCAGAGTTGCTCAGGTTATCTCTGAAAGTCCTAGTCATTGTTTTTTTTCAGTGCTGTTAGTTACAGAAAGTTACAGGAGTATTCAGTAATCTGTTCTGACATTCCCCTTTCACCCTTTTAGGACCCATTTTTCCCTTAAGCCCTGTTACTTTTAGTGTTATAGAACGAAGGTTCTCCAGAATGTATGTTTATGTTATAGCAGCTGTACTAAAAAACTTCTTCCAGAGAGGCTGGAACTTAAGCTTAAATTTAAGCTTTGCTGTGTTCTCTCTGCTTTTGAAGGACTTCATAAAGAGAGCTCTTGTCTTTTTAGTAATGGAGATTCCATGTTTGAGGTGTGAAGCTTCCTGCTCACCATTTTAAAATATAGGAGGATATTAAACAGTAAAAATTTTCTTATAGATTGCTGAGACATTGTTTTGTACTATAAAACTGTGCTGTTTTGATCGAGCAACCTAAAATTAGATCAGTTGCTATGCAAAAATATAAGTGTGTATTAAATATTTGCAGTCAGTAATATCTTGTTTTGTATTTTTGCCATTTATAATACCATGGTTTGTTTAAAAAGTTACAATACCTAACTTTTCAAAAATGCATAGTAGTATATTGTATCAGTTGCTGTGGGATAAAAGCATCAAATACAAAAAATTTGAGAAGCTACTGCAGTTGAATATGAATGTTGGTGTATATAAATTACATAGAGTTATAGATTTGAAAATCTAATCCTTTTCAGTCTGTTTCAGGTAGTCTCATTAAATCAGTAAGGAATTATAGGAAAATATTATAGTAGTGTAAGAAAAAGACTCATGCAATAGATGGCTAAAAAATTTTGCAAATGAGAAAAATAGAGTTGGGGGTATAGCTTAATGATAGAGTGCTTGCCTAGCAAGTGTGAGGTCCTGGATTGAATCCCCAGCACTGCAAAACAAACAAATGAAGAGAAATAAATCAGGCTAATGCTTGGAAGTATCTTGTTTTAGTCAATCACATTGCAAGAATAATATCAGCTGGTCATGTGGACTTGACCTAAATAAGGCAACAAATAGTGAGCTTTGAGTCCTTGGTGTTAATGTGGGTCTTTAAATAATTGAGGCGGTGGAGATGTGGCAGTTGGCAGGCCGTTTTTTTGGTAGTGGAGTGCCAGCAAGTTCAATGAGACTCCTTCTCCTACCCTTAGTGCTCAAGGAAATGATCTCTTTTTCCTAAGAACAGTTCTAAAAATAAGGGAAAATTGGCTGGAAATTCAGAGCACATTGTACAATTCAGTATTTCCATAGCTTGGAAAGTTTAGGGGAGCCTCAGGGAGAATCTGAATTGTGGATGTCAAAATTGTGGGAATGTTGTAGTTGCATACTGTAACTTCATCAATACTTTAAAAAAAATTTCCTGTGTTTTTTTAATTTACACTCTGATATTAATTGCATTTTGTTTCTCCAGGATCTGAAAAACAAGAGAAAGTATACCATATTTTATCATTTAAAACAATGTAACATATAAGGAAGAATGAATGTGCTCAGTGCATGTTTTTTCCTCTTATATCTTAAGGAAGAGAGAGAAAATCCTTCGAAACGAAGTAGAATTGAACGTGATATAGATAATAATTTGATCACATCAACACCAAGAGCAGGAGAAAAGCCTAACAAACAGATATCTCGAGTAAGACGGAAAAGTCAAGTAAATGGAGGTTTGTTACTATTCAGATATGTTTTACTTAGGTGAAGCATAGATCTCACTGACATGTTCCTTATCTGCTTTTTAAAATCTGCTTTGAGCAGTTTTTGCCTTATTTTTGTAACTATTTTATATTCAATATTAGTAGCATAAAGCAAAATAAAAATTTGCCTTCCAAAAAATTTTTACTTTGAACTAATAAAGGCACAGTAACTATTTAGCATTAAAAATATAAACAGATTGGGCTGGAGTTATGTAGCTCAGTGGTAGAGCATTTGCCTAGAATACATGAAGCCCTGGGTTCAAATCCTAGCACGTGCGCACACACACCTCAGTGAATGGATTGCCATTTTTTACTTCTAATAATCGCATTTCATAGAGCAGTAATAATTATGACTTAATTTTAGCTAGTACAAAAATTTGTTTCTGGATCATGCTATTTGAGCACTCAAATACAGTAGTTCTCATCTAGGAGTAGTTTTTGTTTTTTGGGTTTTTTTTTTTTTGAGGCAGGGTGTCACTGTGTAATGCAGATTGGTGTTGAACTCATTATGTAACCTATGTTGGCCTCAAACTCAAAGTAATCCTCCTGCCTCAGCCTGTCAAGTGCTGGGATTACAGGCATGTGCCACCACACCTGGCTAGGAGTGGTTTTGTTCCTGTGGGATATTTATCAACATCTGGAGACCTTTATAGTTGACACACCCTATGGAGGGGTTGCACAAGTGTTTATATATAAATGGTGCTAGCAGGCATCCTACATTGCATAGTACAGCCCATCACAGCCGGGAATTATCAGGTCCAAGTGTCAGTATTAAACTCCTGTCAGTACTTATTGAATAGCTAAGAAGCTCCTCAAAGTCAACAAAAAGAAAACATTAAGGACAAGCAGAGAAAGATACAAAGAACAACACATCAGAGCATGGAGTCATCTTTTAATTAATGCAGTAGGACAGCAGTAACAGTGTGTTGTGTCCCCTCATCAGTACAGTAATGTATCTTTATTATTTGAAGTGATTAGTGTGATCAGAAGGGAGGCTAAGAGGGCAAGAAAAGAGAGAAGTTTAAAAAGGTTTAACAAAGAAAGAAATGTAGTAGTCACTCAGTTGATTTTTTTTGGTATTTCCTCAAAAAAGAAAAAAAAAGAAGAGCTATGAGAATTTTTACTTACAAGATCTTAGGGCTTAGGCGTGGTGATTGCAGGCCTGTAATCCCAGCCCTTGGGAGGCTGAGGCAGGAAGATCACCGCAAGTTTGAGGCCAGCCTGAACTACATAGTGAGACCCTGTCTCAGAAACTTTTTTTTTTTAACTGTACTTACAAGAAACTTATAAATAACTGGTTATTCTTCTAAATCATTTTGAAATGGTACCTCAGTATCTATGGGTTTTGTTTGTTTGTGTTTTGGAGGAGGTGGTGCTGGGGATTGAACCCAGGCCCCCACCGTAATTGTCAAGTGCACCACCACAGAGATATATCCCCAGCCCTCATAAGTAGTTTTTGACCCTGGTAAATATAGTCGCCTTCTTCAGTAGAGCTGTGTTGCCTCTATTCATATAGCTGTCATTCATTAGAAATAGATGTGAGGGACCCCCAAATGTGAAGAGAAACAGAATCTTGCATTCATGTTTTTTTTGTTGTTTGTTTTTTTGTTTTGTTTTTTTGGTGCTGGAATTCAAACTCAGGGCCTTTCACTCATTAGGCAGGCACTCTAACCACAGTGCTAAATCCCAAGCCCTCAATGTTTTTGATACTGGTAATTTGTTTACTTGCTTACAAAGAATTTTCTTCATTTTATTTTATACTGTTTTGATTTGAAGACTTTCAATGATTTTAAATGTAACTGTGTTTTGGAAAAACTCAGTAAATGTTACCCTTTCTAAGTTATTACAAATACATTAAGATCAAGTGGTTTAGAATTGATTCATTTCATGATGTCTTTCCTTTTTTGCGGGAGGGGCAATAGTGTCTTACTGTTTAATTCAAGTTGGCCTTGAACTTCCTCCTGTTCTGGGGTGACATGCCACCATACCTGGCTATTTCATGATCTCTTAGTAGCATTTCTGAACATTAACATTAATCAGTTTTCATGAAGGGGGTTTTTGGGGTGTTGTTTTTAAAATGAGTATTTACAACACATTTCTAAAAGTCAGTGTTTTATAGATCATGAATTTTTTGTTTTTCTTTCTTAGAAGCTGGTAGTTATGAAATGACAAATCAACATGTAAAACAAAATGGAAAATTAGAAGATAATCCTTCCTCTGGCAGTCCTCCAAGGACAACATTGTTGGGGACCATATTTTCTCCTGTCTTCAACTTTTTTTCACCAGCAAATAAAAATGGTAAGTATAAACCATTTTTAAGTAGCCAAGTATTAACTAGAATTTGGATTTAAAAAATTCATTTTTTTAAGGTTGGAGATTTAGCTCAGTGGTGGAGCTCAAGGCTCTGAGTTAGATCCCTAGCACTTCCCCCCCATCATTTTTCTAGTTTTTTTGAAAATCTTTTAAAGTTTACTAGCATATTTTGTCAGTATCTTAGATCTGTTTATAACTTCCTTAAAAATACAAAGTTCTGAAGCATTTTTTAAATGGCCGAAATAAGTTCTTTAATTCTGTTGCAGTGAAATCTCATTATCTGAAAATCTAGATGATAAACTTTGGGCTACAAAGACAATATTTATTTTTGCTATTTTGAGATGACTTGTATAATATTTAAGAGAAACATTTTCAGTATTCTTGGTTGTTGGAATTGAGTGAAAATCTTGAAGTGAGCTAAAATGTAAGATTTTTTTTACCACCTGATTTATCATCATTTGGTGATTTTTTTTTTTCTGCCCCATAGGGATTTTTAATCTAGGTAAATAGTAATCCAAGGAGATTTAGCTCAGTGGTGGCAAGCACAAGGACCTAAATTTGATCCCCAGCAACCCCCCAATAGTAACTCACTTAAATTGAATTTTAGGTAAATAGTAAAACTACCCTAATTTACATAAATTAAGGTGTTGGATACAGTTGTTGTGCACATGGAAAAGAATCACTAAATGGTTGTTGTCTGATTACTTAAATTCTAATCTTAATTATGTTTCTGGATAATAGTGCAATTTTTGTAAGACACAGTGGTATAATGCAAAATCAAGATGTCTTGAGGGAGGACCAGTGGAACAGATTAGAAGAGGCAGAAACATGTTCAAACACTCTCAGTCACCTTATCTTTGACAAAGGGGCCACAAACCTCACTGGAAGAAAGATAGCCTCTTTAATAAATGGTGCTGGAAAAACTGGCTCTCCACATGCCACAGGTTAAAACTAGACCCATATCTTTCCCCATACACTAAGCGAAAATCAAAGTGGATCAAAGATCTAAATATTACAACAGAAACACTAAATCTGATGGAAGATAGAATAGGTAGAACTCTTGAAGACATAGGTGTAGGCAAAGACTTTATGAACAAATCCTCAGTTGCCCAGGATATATCACAAAGAATCGATAGTTCTTAGGGACATAATCTTATTAAAAAGCTTTTACACACCAAAAGAAACCACCAACAGAGTGAAGAGACATCCCACAGAGTGGGAAAAAAATTTTTGCCAGCTGTTCCTCTGACAAAGGATTAACATCTCAAATATATAAAGAACTCAGAAAAAAATCAGACTCCCAAAATTTAAAGACCCAAATCAAAAGTGAGCAACTGAAATAGCAAATAAACATAGGAAAAAATGTTCAGCATCACTGGTTATTCAAGAGATGCAAATTAAAACAACCCTGAGATTCCGTATCACTCCAGAAAGAATGGCTGTTATCAACAAATCAGCCAATAAATTCTGGAGGTGCTGTGGAGAAAAAGGAACACTTCTCCACTGTTGGTGGGAGTATAGACTGGCGCAACCACTATGGAAATCATTGTGGAGTTTCCTCAGGGAACTAAAACTAGAGGTTCCATTTGACCGAGCTAGTCCACTTCTTGGTATCTTCCCAAAAGAATTAAGAGCATCAAACCATAGTGGTACATGCACACCCAAGATTATAGCAGCACAGTTTGTAATAGCTAAATCTTGGAAACAGCCCAAATGCCCATTAACCGAGGAATGGATAAAGAAAATGTATTTTTCTTTTATGCAATGGAGTACTACTACTCTGCCATAAAGAATGATAAGCTTGAGATATTTCCAGGTAAATGGATGCATCTTGAGACCATACTCTTAAGTGAAATAAATCGGACACACATGTTTAAATACCACATTGTTTCTCTGGTCTGAGAAACTGAAAGTGTAAATAAGGTCTAAAATGTAATATATTGGGAAAGGGAAGAAAGTGTTCAAATGGGAAGGGAACAAAGGAGGGGGAGAGGGAAAGGAACAGAGGGACAAGAGAAATAAGAAATGGAAGGAAAAAATGGAAATGAAGCCTTTGTATATAAGGAGGGTGAAGGGGGTAAAGGGAGGAGAGAGGAATGGGAAAAAAAAGAAGCAACAAGATATATCATGTACAGGTACAAATCCCCTATAATGAATTTATCACATCTAAAATGTACCATTAAAATAAAATTTTTTTAAAAAGATGTCTTGAGGGAGAAGATACTGTAATGTATACTAGCAGTGAAAGGACTATAGAGTCCTATAAGAGAAGCAAAACAAAAAACTGCTTTTAACTGTTTAATCTGTATCTCCAAGACATATATGAACATATATTCATATTTTATAAGAATTTGATGCTAGTATATTGGAATCAGTTGCATAAAGGAAAGAGATTGACTTTGAAGTTAGATAAACTTGTTTTAAAATTGTATCTTTGCCTCTCTTTAACCACATTACCTTTCACCACTTCTTTAAATTCCAGTGCCTCTTAATTCATGAAGTGGAAATGTTAAGAGTGTTTTGAAGATTTCAATTTACAAAACATATTTATTGAGCATCTATAGTGTTCACTGTTATAATTTACAAAACATATTTATTGAGCATCTGTAGTGTTCACTGTTAGTCAGTGGAGATTTTAAAATGAATAACACACAATACCTGTCTGCAAGGAACTTACTTCTTATGGGGGGAAGAGGTGTGATCCACGTGTGCCCAGCAACATTAGAGGCTAAAGCAGAAGAATTTCAAAGACAAGACCAGACAGGGCAATTTAGTGAGATCCTGTCTCACAATAAAAAGGGCTGAGGATGTAGGTCAGTGGTAGACTGCTTGTCTAGCATGTCTAAGGCCCTTGATTAAAATCTACAGTGTTGTCAAAACAGGAAAGAAAATGAGATGTAATTAAACATTTTATAGTTGCATTGATAGAGTTATTGGTCAGTAGAATATTGAAAACATGGAGTGATCCTGTCTTCTGAGTGATGGGATTTAGTGGCTCACTAGAGGCTTTATAGAAAAGTCGGATTTAAAAAAAAGAAAAGTTGGATTTTGAAAGGTGGTAAATGGGGTTGCATGCAGTAATGTGAGCAAAGGCCCCACAGGAGAAAATAATGTGACATATTTGTGAAAATGTGTGCAATTGAAGAAGCTTTGTGTTTGAGAAGAGAGTTAGGAAGAAGTCAGATTGTAGAACTAATGAGATAAAGCTGGACATGGTGGTATACACCTATAATCCCAGTGCTCTAGGAAGCTGAGGCAAGATTATTGCAAATTTGAGCCTGACCTAGGTAATTTTAATGATTTAGTGAAATCCTGTCACAAAATTAAAAAGGAGGGGGGGCTAGAAATGTACCTCAGCGTAAAGACCCTGTCCATCTCCAGCTGCCTCCCTTCAAAAAAATAAAAATAAAAATGATGTTTGAACTTTATTCTTAGGGGGGAAATGATTGAAACATTGCAAATTGGCAAATATGGTAATATAGCCAGATTTATGTTTTAAAAACCATTTTGGCCATAGTATGTAGATGAGATTCTGTAGAGGCTGGAGACACAGAAATCGGTGGATTTATAGTATATGAGACTTTAATTATAGTATTATAAACGAGGAAGAATCAGAGGATATAAGATGGACATACTGGGATGCATTAGAGGTAGAAGAGAAAAGAGATTAAGAAAATCAAGAATAGAAGATTCAAGGAAGAGAATCAAGTTCCATGGAAATAATTGAGATTAATTTGGGCTAGACTGATATTCAGATGCCATGAAATAACCAAATAAAAATATCTAGGAAGCAATTGTTATTTAACTGTGGACGTCATGTTTCAGAGTTTGAACAGTAGATCATGTTATCATCCCTCGTTAGTGACTAGTTGAAACCAGTGGTGCAAATGGTTTATTTGGTTCAGCAGCCCAACTTTAGAATTTGGGGAAAACAAGGACTGGAAGAATTAAGAGCAGCCAACACAAGAAATCAGGGAAGAATCCAGGATAGACTTCAGTTCATACATGCCAAAGGAAGTGAGACTGTCCAAACCCAGGGTCAAAGACTGAATAAAATAAAATGAGCTTTGAAAAGACACAGCTGAGGTGGGTGCAGTGGTGCTTGGCTGTAATTCTAGCACTTAGAAGGCTGAAGAGGAAGATCATGACTTTAAGGCCAGCCTGGGCTACATAGGGAGACTCTGTCTCAATAAAGAGAAGAGAGACAGCTGAACCTGATAATTAGAAAGCCATTGGTTTCTTTGCTAGAACAAATTCAGAGGTGATTTGAAAGCCCAATATCATTGAGTTAGTAAAATAAAAGGAAAGAGACAGGACCTGGTGTGGCAGTGCAAACCCGTAATCCCACAAGTTCGAGGCTAGCCTGAACTACATAGCAAGACCTTGTCTCAAAAAGCAAAAAATAGGGGCTGGGGATTTAGATCCCTGGCACGAAAAAAACCAAAAACAAAAAATAAATAAAAAAGGAAAAGAGACAGCAATGGTAGATTACTTTTATGAAGTTGGGTATGAAAGAAAAACTAGAGAAGTCACATAGTCTTCAGGGGTAGTTTTTCTGCCTTAGAAAAGGTCTTATGGGAAGAAAGAAAGAAAATAGAGGAAAGAAAAACAAATGGAAAAGGTTTCTAGAGACTGTTGACAGAGCTGGGATTGAAAGAACAGTAAAAGAATTTAAGCTGAAATGGGACAGAAGTTTTGGGGGTTTTTTTTGTTTGTTTTTTTGTTGATAAAGGGGCCGAGACACACAGAGAAGCATGCCATAGGCCATGTTAAGATTGAAGAGTTTTACTAGTCTTTTAAATTGTATTGTCCCTTAGTAAAAGCCTAAAAATCCTGTGGTTAGATAGATTCAAGAGGGATTTCTTGTCAGGTATGCTGGTATGTCTGTAATCCCAGTATTCAGGAGGTTGAAGCAGGAGGATCGCTGTGAGTTTGAGACTACCCTTGGCTACATAGTGAATTCAAGGCTAGCCTGGTATACATAAGATCCTATCTCAAAAACAAAACAAAAAGGTGGGGGTTGGGGATTTCGTTGAGTGGTAGAGCGCTTGTCTAGCAAGCACAAGGCTCTGAGTTTGATCCCCAGCACTGCCCTCAAAAAGAAAAGAAAGAGAAAAGGAGGGAGCTCTTGACAGAGGAAGGACAAAGGAGGGAGAATGCTGAGGGTGCTGGTTTGAGAGGAGGTTAAGTGATGCTCCAAGAAGTTTAGGTGAGAAAGGTAGGGAAGAAGCTGCTGGGGGATGTGTTTGGAATAGAGACTGACCTTTGGCAAGCTTGAAGATCAGATATAATATATAATTAGAAAGTTAGCAGGTTAATATATTTTTTATTAAGCCTGATATTTTAGGTCTCAGAGGTGAACACTTTCTTAGTGTTCATGTCCAGGTAATAGCCTTGGTAATACCTGCTGAAGGGTGGTATGAGTGAAGATAGTTGGAGCTGAAGAGGGCAAGAACTTTGAGGATTAGTCACTGAAATCACTGTAATAAACACAAAAAAATACTGTATTAAACAGAAAAGTAAACCAGTAGCTAGGTGCTGAGCATCCTGGCAGTGTAGACAACAGCAGTGAGGAGAAATGTATAATTGTATAGCCATATGATACCAGACTCAAAAAGAACAGGTTTGGGGTTTTTTTTTGCACATTAGTAGAAAATCAGTCATCTGGCAGTAGCAGTGGGGATAAATGAGTTCTGATTTAGTTTATTGAATATGGGAGAATAATGAGCATCAAGAGGGGAGTGTATCAGGAAAAGAGTTTTTTAAGAGATCAAATATAATACTCCATAAGGAAGTTTGGAATATTGGGAGTTGATTCTGTTTTGACATTTAAAAGATTCCAAAAAGAAATGAGTTGGAGTCATTTCATACTGGAAGGATTGGGTAGATTCAGTCTTTGTTTATTGAAATAGGATTTTGCTGATCAATTCTTTTGTCTTATAATAAAAAGGTTTTCATGATTAAGGGAACGTTTAGCTCATTCTTGGACAATAACTACCTCTGGTTGAAAAATTACGATTGCCCACAGTAGCTAGGATGTTTAGTATTTGCTTGAAGGGATCAGGAGCTGTTTGGGGATTAGAATACCTGGCATATAGTATGTCTTCAATGAAAAGAAGTTGTAAGCTTCAATTTGCTTTAATGAAAAGAAGTTGTAAGCTGTGATTGTTTGACTATAAATAGGTGTTTCTAAACTACCTGAAACTAAAGAAAAACTTTATTACTTTATAATAGTTTTTATTTCTCTTTGTTTGAAATGTGGTATCCTCAGCTTTGTTCTTCTGTGAATTACACATTTAAATAAATTGTGCAGTGGTAATTACGTTTAGTTTTTCTAAATATTAGAATTTTTAAGTGATGATAGTATGTTAAATGATGATTTCAGGAACATCTGTATCAGATTCCCCAGGACAGGCTGTGGAAGCTGAAGAGATAGTAAAACAACTTGATATGGAACAGGTGGATGAGATCACTACCAGTACTACCACATCAACTAATGGAGCAGCTTACTCAAATCAGGCAGTTCAAGTGAGGCCATCGATAAATAATGGTTTAGAAGAAGCAGAAGAAACAGTTAATCGTGATATCCCACCCCTTACAGGTGAGAACTGTGGTCAAAGTTGTGTGGTACAAAATTGTGTTCCACTATTCTTAAAAGTGAAATAAAACTAAGTACGGGCCATCTTCTTCCTCTGGGATAGATTTTTATCCTAGATTTGTTTTTTCTTCTTTGTGGTACCAGGTATTTGAGAGAACTCAGCAAATGTGTATTGGTTAAGAAATATGATTTGATATGAGGAAGTATGAAAATATAAGCACCTATCACAAATATGAAAGAGAAACTTTTTTTTTTTTGGAGACGGGAACTTGCTATGTAATCCAGGCTGGCCTTGAACTCACTGTGTAGCCCAGGCTGGCCTCGAACTTGTAGTGATCCTTCTGCCTCAGCCTCCTGAGTGCTGGGATTACAGGCATGTGCCACCATGCCCACTTAGAAACATTTTTTAAGTAACTGAAACATCAGGAGACATTTTTTTAAAATGTAAGGATTGGAGATGTAGCTTAGTGGTAGAGTGCTTGCCTAGCAAGCACAAGGCCCTGAGTTCAATCCCCAGCACACACACACAAAAAAGTATGCAGTTATGAAGCATCTACACAGTACAACCTAATAATACTATTGTGAAGAGAAAAGCAGGAAATAGAGGAAAGATTTATTTTAAATTCATTGTGGGAAAGATTCATATCATTAATATTAAGCACAAAAATTTAATAATACTGACTCTTACAAGTAAATCAGCAAGATTATAAACAGGTAGCTCATTCTTTCATGGGTAAAACTTGAAAATTGACTTACCTTTGCCCTGGGATATAAGGTTGATAAATGGTAAAGTATAAAGTTCAGGGCTCTTGGCTTCTTGTTTGATGTTTGTTCTGTTTTTGTCCTTAGTATTTATTTTTTCTGACAGCTGTGAAGATGGAGAAGGTATTTCTGTAACTTTTGTGGTTTCTAGAGGAGAAAATAGACTCCAGTTGACTCATTCATTCATTTATTCCCCTAAAATTAATGAGTACATATATTTTTGTGATGGGAAAAAATAATAGGTTGATACAGATGAGTAGGTAGAAAAATTATTATATGGGTATGACAAGTACTATTGAAAATAAATGAGCACAGTGGCACATTGCAGTTACTTTGGGATGGTAAGATTAACAGAGGTAACATTGCTCATAAAAGATAAATATGAAAATAAACTAAGATGAGAAAAGATGAACACGAGCACAAAAGTACTACTTTGTCCTAACTTTGAGAATGTAGTCAAAGAGAACAAGAGGGCAGGATGCTGGCTGTGCCACTTACTTAGCTTTAAAATGTCGATAAGCTGTGTGTAGTAGTGCAAACCTAAGTAGTCTCAGGTCCTTAGGAGGCTAAGGTGGGGGAATCATTCGGTCCTAGGAGTTCAAGTACTGGGAGACATAATGAGATGCTTAAAAAATAAGTAAAATAAGGTTTTGAGGGCTACATGTGATGAACTATGAAAAATACGTAGTATGTAGGAACTCAATAAATACTAATTTCCTCTCTCTGAAGTTATAGAATTTGAAACAGTAAAGTAGTTGTAAGATAATTTCCATTTTCCCCTGATACTAATGAACCATTACAGGTATAAATTGTCACAGATTAATAAAAATTCTGCACTACATTTGATGTTGCACATTGGACATACATACTAGATGCCCTTGTCTAAGAAGGTATAGAGACATCATAATTGCAAAAAAGGGTTAGTTTTTTTCTTGAAAGACTATTATCCCCCAACATTCCATTTCTAAAAAAATAATTATAGCAATTTCATTGGGTTCCACCTTAAACTTTTTAAGATGCTTAGTTTGTAATGAACTTTTGTTCTTTCCAATTTAAGTTATAATTATTGTTTTAGAAAGTTCTTGGCATATTTCTAGAGTGTTATCAACTGACGCAGCCTTATTTTAAACGGAATCAGTTATGTGGCATGGAATATAGGTTTACCTCTTTGTTTTTGTTTTTTGTTTTATTTTGTTTTGTTTTTTGAGACAGAGTCTCATGGTGTCGTTCCGGCTGGCTTTGACCTCAGTATGTAGCCCAGGAAGGCCTTAAACTCTTGGTGATCCTTCTGCCCTCAGTGCTGGGATTACCAGTGTGTGCCACCACACCCACCTTAGAATTGCCTCTTGATTAAAACTGCTTGTAAATTGGGAATAAAACAAATTTTCTAAAGCAGTAATTTCTCTATAAAGCAGCATTTCTTCATAAGAAAGGGTTTTTTTTGCCCTCCTGGGGCTTGAACCAAAGGCCTTGCATACTATACTCTAGGCCAGTGATACCGCTGAGCTACATACCTAGCCCAGCTAGACGGTTTCTTAACTTCTAAAGATCATAGATAGCTTTGAAACTCCTGGGAAAATGTACATACTTTTTTTTTTTTAATAAGCCTTCAGGTGGGGTTCATGAACTTTTTTGAAAATGTGTCTTAACTGATACATAAAAGCAAAAATTGTGTATGTCAGTGAGGTGTTCCCTGTAATGTTCAGTGCATGCATACATTGTAATTTTTAAATGAGGTTGCACACCTCATTTATCTCTCGAGGTATTTCTCTCTCCTTGGTAGTGAAAGCATTCAGAATCTTTTCTTCTGGCCTTTTGAAGCATACAGCACATTATTGTTACCTGTGGTCACCCTCCTGTGCAGTAGCACCCCAGAACTCCTTGCTCCTAATTTAGCTTAGTACTCATTGATCAGCTTCTCTCCCCTCACACCCACCAGCCTCTGGTAACCGCCATTTAATGAAATGAACTTTTTAAAATTTTGAATATGAGTTGGATCATGTTTTACTTGTCTTTCTGTGCCTGGCTTGTTTCACTTAACCTAATGATTTCAAGTTTCATCTGTATTGTTGCAGATGACAGGATAATAGAGTTCTGTTTTGTCTTGTTGGTGCTGGGGATCAAACCCATGGCTTTGCACATATTAAACAAGTTCTCTACCACTGAACTATATCCCAGTCCCTTAGTGGATGTTATGGTTTGTGTCTAGATGTACCCCCAAAGCCTCATGTGGTAAGAGATAGCTGGATCTATAGTGTGTGATTACTAAATTGATCCATTGATCGGTTTGGCATGGTTCTGCTGGGATCAAGGATGTGAGACTAAGATTGGGGGTGTTGGGATTGGGGGTGGGAGTGCTGCCCGCCCTGGAGACAGGTAGCCTAGATAAAGGATACAGGAAGAAGCTAATAGGCTGCTTGCTTGCATTGCTTGCTTGCATTCCTTGCCTACATTTCTGGCATTCCTCATTTTACTTTGCTGCCGGTCTGCCATGCCGGTCTGCCTCGGACCCAGCCGACTATAGACTGAAACCTCTACAAACTGTGAGCTAATAAACCTTTCTTCCCCTAACTTTGGGTGTCGGGTATTCTGTCCCAGCAATGAGAGAAAAGTAACTGTAACTAAAACAGTGGACTTTGCAAAGAGTGTTCTAAGTTCTAAGATCGAATCTTAGAGCTTAATGCCATGTTTGAGTCTATTGTCAGCATTTATTAATTTGACACCCTGTATGTGCAAGGTGATGTTACTATTGCCACAAGAGCACCATAAAATATTCATAGTTGGGGCTGGGGATTTAGCTCATTGGTTAGAGTGCTTGCCTTGAAAGTACAACATCCTGAGTTCGAGTCCCAGGACCAAAAAAAAAAAAAAAAATTCATAGTTATTATGTGAAAACACTATTCAGGTAGAAATTAAATTTTTTGTGCAGTATTATTTTTCTAATAATAAATAGAAAATTTTCCCTAGGCTGATAGAGATCTTCATTCTAGTCACTATGTAGTTTGCCATTTTGTTTGTGGGGTAATATTCCTTGGATGTAGAGTTATTTCTGTATGTTACTAAATTTGCCTTTAAATGCTGTTTACATATTATTTCTGTCTTTAAAATACACTGTACTTCGAGAAGATCTTATGTAGAAACAGTAGAAATGTATACTTAATAGTAAGCATTGAGTAAAAGTTAATGTTTTTCTTTCACTTTATTGAATAGCACCAGTAACTCCAGAGAGTGGTTATTCATCAGCCCATGCAGAGGCCACCTATGAAGAAGACTGGGAAGTATTTGACCCGTGAGTTGTTTCTGTGGTTTAAATTTTTTTTCTTTGCTTAATATTTCAACCTTGAAATGGTGTGAAAAAGATGCATATTCAAAATTCAGACTTACATTGAATTTTGAATTTTTCCTTGGCTAGCACTATGTGGTAGGATACTTTCTCATGATGCTAGACCAGCTGCAGCTCCCAGTCAGCCATGTGATCAAGAAGACAACCAATGCCCTGCATTGTACTTTGTTGTTAAGTATTGGTGTTTGATAAGTTAGGTACATTAAATGCATTTTCAATGTAGGATATGTTTAATTTAAGATGGGTTTATCAGAAGGCAGTCTCAGACTGAGGAACATCTATTTTATGAAGACCATGTGACCTGTTGGTGATTAATACTTTTACTGAGTTATGGAGATACCAGTTTGTATGTTTTCCACGTCTACGTACATGTTTTAGAAGTTTAGTTTACTTGGTTAAATGTGCTTCACTTAAAGATTTTTACATAGGCTGAATTTAGTATTATGCTTTATAAAGAAATGTTGAAATTTTTCATAAAATTTGATTTATAGCTATTATTTCATCAAACATGTTCCACCACTGACAGAAGAACAACTAAATAGGAAACCTGCTCTTCCATTGAAAACAAGAAGCACACCAGAATTCTCCCTAGTTTTAGACCTGGTAAGTATATTATCTGTAGCAATAGAAAAAATAGAAATTCTTTTTTAAAGTGACAGTTTGGAATATCTAAAAGAATAGAGAAAGCTATTGCAGTGGTGCACACTGTAATCCCAGCACTAAGGGAGGTTGAAGCAGGAGGACAACAATTTTGAGTCCCATCTGGGCAATTTAGTGAGACCCTGTATCAGAATAACAAAAAGGCCCAGGGATACAGCTCAGTGGTAGAGTGACCCTGAGTTCAATCTCTAGTACTGAGGGAAGAAAAAGGAATATGAATGAATGAGTAGCTGTCACACTTAATATAAATATATCCTAGATATTCTGAAATGCCTTTATTTAAATATAGTTTAATGCTAGAGTCTCCAGTTTAGTTTGAATCAGGTACTCTTCTTGAGAATCTATTTTTCTCCCCCATGTATGCCTGAGACTCTTGCAGTTTGTTGTTGTTGTTATTTTCATTTTTATTTTTGCAGTGCTGGAGATCAAACCCACAGCCTTTATGTGCTAGATGTGTACTCTATCACTGGGTTACACCCCCAGCCTCTGATTTGCTTATCTCCCAAGAAATTCTTATTTTGTTTCATTAGAAATATGCCTAGATTTTAGATTCTCTCCGTTTTGTCTGGCTGCCATATTTCCCTGAATGATTAAATATAACTTGGGTCTGAGTGAGTTAACTGTGAGATCAAACTCTTTCCTGTTTTTTTCCTTGCACATTATCTAATACCAGTAAACTTTATTAGTAGTATCGAAAGCATAATCTCTTTCTTTTTTTGGTTTTTTTGAGACAGGGTCTCGCTAAGTAGTCCAGGCTGTCCTTGAACTCAGCAGTCCTCCGCCTCAGCCTCCCTAGTGCTGGGATTACAGGCATGCGCCACCACACTGGGCAAAAGCACAGTCCCCTAGTGCTAACTTCTAAAGCCTTTAATAAACTCTCTCGATCTGATTTAAACTGTATATTTTAGCTGGGTGTGTTGGCACAAGCCTGAAATCTGTGATTCTAGCACTATGGGAGACTGAGACAGGAGGATCCAAATTCAAGCCCATCCTGGGCAATTTAGCAACTTTCTCAAAAGGATTAGGATGTAGCTCAGTGTGAAGACTCCGCGGGTCAGTCCCCAGCCAGTACCACAACAAATGAAAAATAATTTTAAAAAGAACACTCTATCTTAGGATCCAGAAGAGCTTTGAAAATTGAATATCTTGGGCTAGGGATTTAGCTCAGTGGTCAGAGTGCTTGCCTTGCAAGCACAAGGGCCTGAGTTTGATCCCCAGCTCCCCAAAAAAAAAAAAAAATTGAACATCTTATATCTTTTGCTAACACAATTTAATAAATAGTCATTACATTTATGGTCTGCTTACAGTTTTGTCACATTAGCTAAAACAGTATCTATTATATAGGAAAGTCTTTCATCGTTCAACATTTGTCACTGGTATCCTATAATTAGAGTTGTAGTTTAGTTCTCATAGAAAATTTACCTTGAGGTAAAAGATTACTCTTTTAAGTTTTTTTTTTTCTTTTTTTTTTTGGTGCTGGGGCTCTCTTTTAAGTTTTTAATTAACATATAATATAGTTTTGTTTTCAGAGTTCATTGCCATAGCCTACCTGGCCAAAGAGACATACATAAAAAGTGCTATCTGGAAGTCTTAAGATACTTTTAATTTTTTTTCTTTTCCTATTTTTTAATTTTTTTACTTATTTATTTACTTAATCCCAGGGAATTCTCACTGAGCTACATCGTCAGTTTTGTTTTTTTGTTTTTTTTTTTAAGACCAGGGACTCACTGAGTCACCAAGTTGCCCAACTGGGTTTGAGCTTGGGATCCTCCTGCCTCAGCCTTCCAGAGTGTTGGAATTATAGGCGTGCACCACCACATCTGGCTCTAAAATATTTTTAGAGAATAAATTAAAAAAGGAAAGAAAAGTTTTAAAGCTGATTATGATTAGTTTAGATTTGATGTACAAGTTAGAGGTAAAATGAAAGACTGCTTGATTTTTGTATTAAGAGTTCATGAAGTCATGATATTAAGTTTGGCCATATTATTTTGAGTCCAGTGTGGAAGTAAGATAAGAATTGGCTGATCATAAAAGATTTTATAGAAGTATGTGTCTAAGAATGGTGAAATTTTAGGGCTGGGGACTTACCTCAGTGGTTAGAGTGCTTACCTTGCAAGCACAGGTCCTGAGTTCGATCCCCAGCACCAAAAAAAGAAACCATGAAATTTAATAAGCTGAAGATGATAGAGTAGTAAAATTAGCTTTAATTCAGTTGTAGAAAGGTGACACATTTTCTTAAGATGCTAACAGAATGCCTTGAAACGTATATGTAGTTTGATAGGTCAGTTAAAAGGAAGCATAGCTAGGTATTTTTTGTCCCTTGCCTCCTTAGAGTTTAATTCAGGTTAAAAGAAACGTACCAGCTAATAAAAAGATATGGACTCAAAAGCTGTGATCATTCTTGTTTCATTTTAATTTACCTTAAACACACATTGGAAATTTTAGGGGTAGTGATTGGCAGCTTTATTTAAAAAAAAAAAAAAAAAACCACAACTGAATGCAGTGGCAGAGACCTGTACTTCTAGCACTCTGGGAAGCTTGAGGAAGGAGCATCAAAAAATCCTGTCACTTAATACTAACGGAAGCCTTGCTTTTGTTTTTAAGCATTTATGATTTGAGAAATACAGATACTTGTATTTAACAAGTCTTGTTTTCGTATTCTTTAATGAGAAAACAGGATTTGGTACTAAAAATAAGTTTTTATTGACTGCTATTTAAACAATGTAGACGAAAGATATTCATGACATACTGAGACATCTGTTCCTAATGTAAGATTCTTTAATGAAAAGTTGAAGATAAGGACTTATGTGAGTAGAATATATTTGTATGCAGATATATATATATATACACACACACATGTATATATGTATGAATTATTAGATTTAAACTTGCATTTGCTAAGTGTAAAAAAATACAGTATATGTGTGATTTTAATAGAAAGTTGGTAATTGCAGAGCTCAGAGCAGTGGTTCTCAAACCTGAGAATACATCAGAATCACACAAATAGCTTGTTAAACCAAAGATTGCTGAGCTCCATTCCCACTGAGTTTATTAATCATCAGAAATGGAGCTGGAGAGCTTTTTGCATTTCTATTTAGTTCCCAGATGATGGAGATGCTATTTATTGGTCCAGGAACTACCACTGTGTTTGAGAACAAGTGACTCCTATTCTAAATCGCCATACCACATATACATGTGAATGGATGCTCTAATGTTTTTTGTAATCATGATTACATAAAATTATTTGATATTTTAATGTAGTTTCATTCAACTTTTTTTTTTATTTTAAGGATGAAACACTAGTGCACTGTAGTCTAAATGAGCTAGAAGATGCAGCACTTACTTTTCCAGTCCTTTTCCAAGATGTCATATATCAGGTAATTTTAAAAAATTTTAACTTTATTTTTGGCCTCTTAGGTAGGTCACATTTTAAGCAAAAACAAAAATGTTAATGTGATGTTCAGTGTGTTTTTCTGTAGATTTCCTAATGGATTTCATCAGTCTCTTAATAGTCTATTAACACAAAGTAGCCTTTGTGCTAGATAGTTACATAAAATATTACTTTGTTAACAACACTTTTCTTACCCCATGATATCTGCTAGTTTCATAATCTGTTTGCCAGCAGGTGGAGGCAGGAGCACTGACATAGATCCTTAAGAGGAGCATGCCAGGTTAACATCTGATGGTGTTGTCCCCCTCACTCCCAAAATCTAGTTAATATGAAGAAAACTCACTCCTTGTTGGTCATTTTTATTTCTGATAGCAGTATCATCTGTAAAGTTCGGTATGCCTACTTGATATTAATTGCAAAATTCTAGGATACTCTACTAGTTACTGCTTTACCTAAAGAGTTTGCTATTTCTTTCATCTGTGTGATGGACAGGGAACCATACAGAATATATAGTTAAGATTTCACTGTGGATTATGTGTGTTTGCCATAGTTTTTACTTTAAGATCTCTTTGTGTTAAGATTGAATTAAATGAATACATTTTGAAAAGTACTTTTCCATGTTAGCTGTTGTGTTATTTATTAGCATTATCTTCATATGTACCACTTATTGAAAGATTGGGGAAGGGTCAAAGAGTTTGTTGTTTATCACAAGGAAGCCAACCTAAGGATTAACTACTTAAAGCCACAGAATATTTACTGTGTGGATAATGAAAAGGTTTTATGGTTGTTTATGTGCTCTTAATAGGCAGTTAGAATGTGGTTATAGTTTTCTTGGCAGATTTTAGTTGTCTCATAGGAATTATAAAATTTCAGAGTTAAGCAGAAGTTCATGTTTCAGAGCTACTTTATCAAATGCTTTCTCTAGTAATGTGTCATAGGAATATTTATTTTAGGGGTTAGAGCTTTAGCTCAGTGGTAGAATGCTTGCCTAGAAAGCACAAGGCCCCAGCTTCGATCCCAGCAGCTCCGCCACAAAAGAATATTTATTTTAGCAGTAATTATCAGTTCTAATTTAACCTAGGTAGGCATTAATGGTATGGTAATATCTGAATACTATATTCACCTCCCTTTTATGTAAATTAAGTGATAATCAAGTTAAGCAAAATATAAATAAAATAAAGGATTTTAAGATGTTTCTGTTCCCTTTTAACTGGTTATTATTTGGCTTGCAGGCAGTTCTTTTTCTTAATAAGACATTCTTTACCAAATAGGCTGCTCTTGTTTTTTGCACATCAGAGACAGTATCTTTTTGGCAAATGTAAATAGTATAGAAATAACTTAGTTTTCTTTGTTTAGCTCAATAACCTGGTTGGTGTTTTGTTGTTGTTTACTGGTTTTTTGCAAGATAGCTTTGAAAACAATGGCTTTAGGGCTTTGAGTTTGGAAAGGAAGCTACTTGAAAAATACAGGTGAATAATGGTTTTGAGATGACTTCTTAAGCTTCCAAATTCGAAATTAACTTTCTACAGATAGTTTTGGGTCTGTTTATGTAATTTTTAATAGTGAAATAAGAAACCTGGAAAGTAAATTTGAATCTTTTCAATAGGACCGTAAAATTGAATCTTTTTCTTATTGTTCCCACCATTTCTGCTTTAACTTTCATCTTTTTAAAAGTTCTTGTTGGGGTTGGGGATTTAGTTCAGTGGTAGAGTACTTGCCTAGCAAGTGCAAGGCCCTGAGTTCGATACCCAGAAGCCCCCGCCCCCTCAAAAATTCTTATTATTTTAATGTGGATCTGGGTAGTTGTCTTATTTTGAATAAAAAGACTTATAGCAGTACATATTGACTAATACTTTACTGCACCTACCTCTGGAATTCTAAGAACTCATTATATTATATATTTTAAAACTGAAACTGAAAAAGAAATTATCTAAACCATAATGGTCAGAAAGTTTGAATCTTAGACACTATAGAGATGGTTCTATTTTAATATTATGATTTATTTACTACATCAAGGACAGAGTTTAGTTCACTTTCAGTAAATTTTTGAGTATGTCCGTAGTTATTACTGAGCATATTCCTTTGGATTTCTGGTTTTTGGCATAGCCAGACATTCTGTCTGCTTTTTAAAAACTTACTGAAGAAATCTTTGGGCTAGGGTTCCCCTAGTTTTTTCAGACCAGCAAGCTCCCTTTAAACAGGGAATGATGTCTTTTAAACTTTCAGTGGTGTTGTCTCCATCTACTGGCAAAGAAGAAATATACACAAGGGTCTGAGATGATCTAAGAGATTTTGGAGAAACCACATTATTAGGTAAGATGTAACTTACATATTTAACCACTATACTGTAATGTGGCCCACTTAAAGGTAGAAACCTGTAAAATACTGTATATACTCTTTATTTTAAAAATTTGAGATAAAATTTACATGACATGAACTTAATATTTCAGTGAATATCTATATATTATTAAATATGTCAGTTCCATAGTATTATATTCTGTCTCTTCTCCCCTCTGCTTCTTTTGTTTTCTGTTAAGATAGGATCAGATTCTTCACCTGAATCAAGGCCAGATGAGACTTACTTTTTTGTTGATGTTGTCGTTGTTGTTGTTGTTGTTGTTCTTGTTCTTGTTGTTTTTGTAAGTTTGTTATGGTTGACCTATATCAAATTTTAATTCTACATATTATTTCTTCCATTTCAAAATAATTTAAAGGGTAAATTATGTATATATTAATAATCTTCTATATCCAGAGTTAGCAGACTTTTGGTATAAAGGGCCAGTTATAAATATTTTAGGTTTTATGGTCTTTGTTGAAGTACTTTTTCTGCCATTGTAACATGAAAGTAGCCATTAAAAAAAAAGGATGGCTGTGTTCCAGTAAAACTTTATTTATAAAAATAAGTACAGCGCTGGATTTGTCCAGTAGGCCATAGTTTGCTGATGCATGGTCTAATAATTAAGAGAGTATATACAGTAAATTTACATATTCATTCTAAGTGGAAGCTAGTAATCAAAAATGCTCATCAAAATTTTTGTTACCATATATGGAAAATTTAAATTAGGTCCACAGTTATCTGATTGTGAGCTTTCTTAGTTCCCCCCACCAGATCAGAGCTTGAGGGAAGTTAGAGGTGGCCACTACTCACATTTAAATATTTCCTGAGTTCATGATACATACTCTTTATTTGATTGATACATAGGAATAAACTTGATTAATGAAAGTCTTAGGATTTTTGAGTAGGTAGATATTGAAGTAAATTTATATATTTGAATTTCATTTCATTAGGGAATAAAACACCTAAAAATCTTATCTCAAAAGTTAACGTACTAACACTATATGTAATAAATAGGTTACCGTTTCTTGTATACAGATACAGTCATTTGAATGAAGAACTAACTAAAGTAGGGTATGGCACTCAGAAAGGCAAAATGTATAGATTTTTCTTTGAATTGGTGTTTTGTTTAAACAGATTTTTTTCCCTAAAAATTGTTTTATAAGTAGTTATTGGGGAAGTATTTATTCATAAAATGGTAAAAGTGCATTTGATATCTGGAAAAACAAGTGCATGACCACTTCAGCGCACATGTTTAATCTGTATATTTAGTTTATATTGACACATTTTCAGGAAATCCATCTCATGGTGTTACTCAGTTAAGAGGTCTCCACTGTATTTAGTTTCTGTTCCTGCAGATCCACCAATTCAAGACTGTAGGTCATCTCACTCCCTCTTCCATCCAGAAGATGACTTCTATCCACAAGCAGGACTGAATCAAAAGACATTTTTCACTTAGCTCTTGAGCTGAAACACCTCCTCAATGACCTTCCTCTATCTCCATCAAGAACTGGAGCTCAGTTTTTTGAAGATGTAATAGAGCTACTCAGCCCAAACGTGGCTGTTTGAAGACAAAAAGAAGATACCTCATATGTTTCACCACAGTGCAGCCAAACGTAACTGTGTTGTCCAACTCCTCAATTCTGTAAAGTATGGCAGGGGAATCTGATTTTTTGATTGTTCACCAATAAGACTAGCCAGTCAGTGGCTTTCTGAAGATCAGTAAAATCAACAGACTTTGGGTCAGCTGTCCAGAAATCAGATTGTGGTAAGCACTCAAGGAGAGAGATAGGATCCTCTAGGGAGCTACTGGTACAGGATGCTTTATTTTATTGGTGGACATTGCTTTTGCGGGAAAAGTTGGGGAGGGGGAGGGGGTGGGATGCTTCATGGCTAGCAAAGCTCCTCCTCTTTCTATTATTATAGTTTGTTTCTTGGAAATTTTATAGTTCAGGGTAATTTTTATATCACAAAACAAGAGAATTAGAGGGTCAGTGGCTTCTGTCTTTGGTACAGACTTTCCTAGAAAAATTAACTCGTTTGTTCCATGAAGAAAATCATTTAAGTGAAAAATTTTGTAGTTGCAAGCTAATTATGGGGTTGGGGATTTAGCTCAGTGGTAGAGCACTTGCCTAGCAAGTGCAAGGCCCTGAGTTTGATCTCCAGCACCTCCCAAAAAAAATGCTAATTACATTTTCTCTTTCCCCAAATTATGACATGCTACCAACTAAGAAGCATTTTCAATTGTTGAATTTCATCAAACATAATTTTATTGTATGAAAGTAGGTGTATATTTGTGCCTTAAATGTAACATTTGGGGTCACAGACACTTAGTATTGAGGATAATAGTTTTAATTAGTAGGGAACAATATTTTGCAAATAATACTTAAAATACTACAGAGCAGTTTTAAAGTAACTTTCCAATCTTTATTAAGAAGTATAGGTAATCATCATTAATGTTTAGGTTTTTTAAAAAAGAAAGATACAGATTAACTTACAGTTCTTTCACAAAAATAAGAGAATGTATTTCATGGGGAATTCTTATCTTAAAACATGTCTTTTAAAATTAAGAGCAGTTCATTAAGAAAATATACTGGCAGAGTTGAAGATTTAGCTCAAGTGGTAGAGTGCTTACTTAGCAAGCACAAGGCCCTGAGTTGATCCTTGGCACTGCCCCCACCAAAAAAATATACATACTGGGGACTGGGAATTTATCTCAGTGGTAGAGTGCTTGGTTAGCAAGCTTGAGGCCCTGAGTTTGATCCCCAGCACCCAAAAAACAAAAAACAAAAAAAAAAAGGAAAATATACTGTATGGAATATTCTTAAGAGCCAAAATTACAGTTAAGAGGTGGCAGTTGATTACTAAACTTATTAAAATGAAGCCTTCATTTTCTTTGAACCTTAGAGTTTGGTTTTAAAGGTGTTTTTATGTCACCAAAATGGTTACTTTTTGGCCTTTAAATAACAAAGTTTTAACGTAAACACATCAGAAGGTTTCTGTGCACTTACATAAGCATATATAGAAATAAAATGGCCAGTTTTATTTGATTGAACATTATGCTTCATTGAAAATTTTTAATATACTGTGTATATTAATACATTAAACTTTATGCAACTTGGACTCTAAACAGATTTCCCTCTCTGTTGCCCTTCCCCTTGTTTTTGGAGGCAGGGTCTCACAATGTAGTCTAGGCTGACCTTGTGCTCAACTCTGTGGCCCTAGCCTGATCTCAATCTTGTGATCCTCCTGTCTCAGCCTCCTAAGTGCTAAGAGTACAGGCCTAGCCAAAAAAAAAAAAAAACCTTTCAAATGAAGTCTTTGTAATAAAGTTATACACGAATTTTTTTTTATTTGTATTGATTTTGATGTTTTAGTATTAACCTGTTCATTCCTAGATTCGTTTACCTACAAATACTGTCCCCACACCCAGCACTCTGGAAGATCAAGGCAAGAGGAAACAAAAAATACGTGTCCCAAGCATCTATCTACCTCTTACTAGAACTTTATGAATCTAAAACATGAGTAAAACAAGTCAATGGGTTATGAAGATAAAGCCTCTATTGGGCCTACCTGAACAGCCTTACTTTCTTGGAGGAGGTTTGGGTTCTGTCACTATGCTCTGGTATTGATATTAAGAAAATACTGGGGCTGGGGATTTAGCTCAGCGGTTAGAGTGCTTGTCTTATAAGCACAAGGCCCTGAGTTCGATCCCCAGCACCAAAAAAAAAAAAAAAAAAGAAAATACTAATTGGGTAAGGTGTCAACTGAGAGTCGTTACCTTCCCTCTTTCAAAAGAATAGATTACAGTGGTGCCTTGGCTCATGAACTTAATTTGTTCTACAATTCTAGAAAAGACGGCCACATTTCTGTTTGTGTGGGAAAGATGGCCACAATTGTGTTTGTCACCTGATGCAGAGTTTGCAAACAAAAACAAAATTTCACCGAATACTTTTGTTTGCAAACAAAATTGTTCACAAACAAAAGCACTCCTGAACTGAGGTACTGCTCTATAGGTGTAAGACCTTGGAATTGAGGTTGCCCAATTCTGCCCCATAGTATTTTCCTTATTTTAGGTATTCTCCTTACTTGTTACTTTTAAATAATGAGGTGGATAATAATAGTAGCTAACAGCTATTGGCACTTTAAATGTGCTAGGTATTATTCCAAATGCTTTGTATGTATTTAATTTTCACAATAGCACTATGAAATAGATACTGTTACATAGCACTATGAAGTAGGTGCTATCATATCCCTTTTGTGAATAAGGATTCTAAGGTGTATAAAAGGGTTAAACAATTGTCAGAGCCACTTGTATACCAACTTAACTGCCAATTGCAAATAGCATTTTGTTGTTCACAATCCCCAGCCTGTGTATTTGCTTCGCTTTAATTATTATTGCTAATTAAATAAGAAATAGCACTCACCAATCATCTTTTTGTTTAAAAGAAAACAGATGTCATTTTCTAAGTAGTTGAGTTCTTTCTACTGCGTGTACTTTTTTTTTTTTTTTGGCAGTTTTTTGTTTTGTTTGGAAACAAGGTCTCTTTGTGCAGTCTATGCCAGTCTTAAACTCATTACGTACCCCATGCTGGCCTCAAACTCAGGCTTTTGCTCCAACTATGTGTACCCCCTCCTCCATGATTGAAACCATAGCCCTGTGCATGCTCATGCACTCTACCTCTGGCTGTATCACCAGGACAGCATAGAAAAAGTATCAAAGAGGTGTCTTTGTTAATGTTAGGACCATATTGTCAGGGCTTAAAAATAATTTAGAAATACTTTTCCTGTAGAGACACATGTAAAATATTTTTTCTAGCCTTTTGCATACAGATTGAAACTGCTTATTTTTGAGGGTTTTTTTTTTAATTTTGGTGTTTTGATCATATTATAATAGATGAAAATTTGATAAATTAATAGAAATCACTCAGTTGAGTTATAATTTAAATGGGCTTTACCATAATATTTATAATGAATTTAGACATATTTTAATGACTGCTTCTATTAAATCTAGTTCTGTTAGCCATTAGTGGCCTATTATTACTATCTGTATACGTTTAGGAAGTTCTCCTTACCAAGAAAGTACAAGCTGTCAGACGTTCAAGTTGTGCTAATGTACTAATAAGGTAATATTTTAAAAACATTATATATCTAGTGTTTCTGTATAAGATTTAAATTTCAGTGGCATAACAGGTTATACAAAAGTAGCTCCATTATCAGTATTTTGCAGATATGACCCTAATAGATGTTTATTTTTAAAGTTTAACATAAGAACTGGGGTTGTTGTCCAGTAGTAGCATTTACAATGTGTTCAATCCCCAGTACTGCAGGGAGAAAAACAAGAATAAAGTTTGGCATAATGAACATATTCACATGTCCCTATCTTCTGATAGTAGCCAGATTTGTATTTATATACAATAATTGTTTCTTATTACAGTGTTAAGGCATTATTTTAAACTTCCAACTTAATTTTCAAAATATATTTGGTTTATTGAGAGCCAAGCATGGTGGTGCATTCCTGTAATCCCAGTAATAAGGAGTCTGAGGCAGGAGGATTGCCGCGAGTTCAAGGCCAGCCCACACTACACAGTGAGACCATGTCTCAATAAACCAAAAACAACAGAAACAACAAAACCCAAAATATGTTTGGTTTATTGAGAAAAATTTTAAAGTCTTTGTAGTATAGGTAAAATAGTTACTATAGGTTTGGAAGTAATGCATACTACAATGAAGCGAGTCTTTTAGTCTGTTAGAGATGACCTAAGTTTAGAATCATAAGTTTAAAGACGGATGGTTGGTAGAAAATGGGAAGCAGGCCTCTCAAGACAAGAATCTTTGAGAGTAAAGTTAGAAAAATGGAGATAAAGGCATTTGTGGAATAGATTGTAAAGCATTTAGAGGCATGCCTGTGTGTACATTCATATGTTTGTATCTCTGTGACCTAACACAATAGTAATGGTAGTCTTGAACTCTTTGTCTTATACATACCTTTGTTTGTTTATACTGGGCAATACTTAGTGTTTCTTGACTTGTATATATTTCTGCTCACACTTAATATATCCAAATGACTCTGCTGGTCGTGTATCTTCATCTGTATCTGTACTTATGTTTCTGAGATTTGCCTTTGTTTCACATGGCAGACCTCCTTGTGGCTCTAACCCCTAGACCATTCACTGTTACTTTGTACTTTTCTTCTTTTTTTTCTAACCACCTCAGTCTCTCATGAAATACCTTTATATTAAAATAGTGAATCTGGGGGGAGGAACTTTTATAGTTTTATAGTCAACAATTACTCTTTCTGTTCTCGTGGTATGGAAACACTCTTAAAATATATTCCTTCATCTTTAGTGCCATCTTTCATCTCCAGTAAACATGTTTTGAAAGCAGTTACAAATTTCAAGAGTATGTTAGGGCTAGAGATGTAGCTTAGTGGTACAGCACTTGTCCAGTATGCATGAGACCCTAGGTTTGATCCCCAGCACAGCAAAAAAGGGAAAGAGAGAAAAAAAGAAAATGTGTTATTTAAAGATAGTAGAAGAATGCATAGTTAAATTATACCTTTAACCTAATCTGGAAGTCACCCTGGGTCTCACATATACTGAACAAGCACTAAGCAGTGAGCTAAACCTCCAGACTGAAAATGTCACTTTTGAACACTGTTCTACTTTTTATGCTTGGAAAATATATTTTAAATAGAAGTATTCTTCTGCAGTGGAAGTGTGTTATAGACAAAGGAAACAAATTCCAAATTACAGAGGAATTATAGTATCTTAGTTTACTATATGGAGCAAATGATAAGGATATTTAAAATAAAGGAGAACATTTATGCAAAATGATATATTTTTGGTTATTACAGATTTTTTTTTTTGAGAGGGTGCTGGGGATTGAACTTGGGGCCTTTCACTTGCTGGGCAAGCTTTCTACCACTGAGCTAAATCTCCAACCCCACGAGTCTTTTTTTTTTTTTTTTTTTTTTTGGTGCTGGGGAACAAGTCTATTTTTAAAAGACCAATAGTAAAAATGATTTTGCCAGTAAAATGTAATACTACTAAAATCTATTCTTACTTGGCTTACCAAACAAATACAGTATGTTTGGTTTTCAATGAAGGCTACAAACTATGCTAAATATTTTAGGATAAAATGTCAAAATTTGTTAGGAGAGCCATTATCGTTAATTTTTTCTTATCTTACCCTAGATAATGTGATTGGATACTGAGAATTTTGTTATTTTTATTTGCTATGAGAGGTTATATGGCTCTCTTTGTTTTTAATTTATCATGAAATTAAGATAAAATACCTGAGTAGGGAGATTAAAAACACAAAATCCATGTAGCATAGTGATAATCATTCAGAATGTGCCTTCTGTAAGTGTTCAGTTAAGATAATTCAGTAGTGCGGTTAGGGATTTAGCTCAGTGGTAGAGTACTTGCCTAGCAAGTACAAGGCCCTGAGTTCAATCCCCAGCAATGCCCTCCAACAATAAAAGATAGTTCAGTAGTATAGGTTTGTTTGTCTTTATTTGTCTGTATCGCCTAACTTCAGGCTCTTCTATTTCACTTGCTTTTCATCAGTTGCCTGCTCTATATTTGGCATTGTCTTATATCTGTTGGTCTTAGTAAATTACAAAGATTAGTAATGCATCGTTCCTGCCTTTGAGAATCCTTTGCATGTTTTCCTTGTTTTGCTGTAAAACATTCCCAGAACTCAGATTTTTTGTCATAGGAACATTTTTGCATGGATATGTGTAGATGCCAGAACTAAACTTTACTAAAGTTTGATTTGTAGCTACTATGTGCTTTTGTTTCTCCTTTTTTTCAAATGAGAATCTGTTGTATCTAGAAATACTTATTCATGGTATCTGAAGTTAATAGTCTTTCCATGGAGTACAGAATTTTTCTTCTAATAAAATTTTATAACAAAATCTAATTTAAAACAGTCCAAATCTTTGGTAAATAGTTTTTGTGGTTGCTCATGGTTGCACATTTCTGGGCTTTTTCAACACTGGAGTCTATAACAAGAGCAATACTAAATATTAAGCAAGGAGCCAGACATAGAAATAAGATGATAACAGATAAGGAAGTTCTTTGGCTATTGTAGTCTTGTCTGACGTAGGTTTTAAGAACTGGTGTGTTTGACTGTTATATTTTTAATCTCAAGTAACCCAATAGTGCTAATTTAGATGCTACATTGAATTACTAAATGTAGAAGAACAAGTTTGATTTCTGAAAAATTGTGGTTATTGAAACCCACCAATCCAGGCTTCTTCTTCTTGAATATTTTTACCTTAATAGAAATCTAAAATAAACATTATTTGTAGCAGGTGATTGTTGGAAAGAAATTCTGAGTATTTATTGAGGAAGGTCATTGAGACAGGTGAGCTAGAGGTGATATACAGCCTGCCTAATAATTGGATGGATGTTACCTGACTGGAAGATGGAGCTGATTGGTGGATCAAAATCTCACAGGGAAACTTAACTGTGTTTAGTTTAAATGTTTATTAAAATTATATTTCGATGAGGTATTGTCATATGCTTTTATTTAACTATTAAAAGTGAAATGATCACCAGGGATTATTATTCCACTAAAAGATTGTTTTAAGTAACTTCTTGTATGTGAAATACATTTCATTTGAGTGGTACTTAGTAAACATCTGTTACTTTAAAATATAAATTTTTAAATTATACCCAAATTTAAAGTACAGCACACCTTAAAATAAGTGGTTTCCATTTTATGTTTATTTGCTGAACGTTGTCTTTATGTTTTTACAGGTTTACGTGAGATTAAGACCATTCTTCAGGGAATTCCTGGAACGTATGTCTCAGATGTATGAGGTAAGTGTGCTTAAGTTAATTACATATATATTTTTATTTTATTCATATAATGGCCATATTTAGATCATGTATGATGATTATTTCTTTTCCCCCTGAATTTGTAGATCATTCTTTTTACTGCTTCTAAGAAGGTGTATGCTGACAAGTTACTGAACATACTAGACCCTAAAAAGCAACTGGTCAGGTAAGTTTAATTAAGAATTAGTAGAAACATCTGTCACACTGACCTATGAAATTAGGATTCTGTTTGATTTTAATGACCATTGTTAGTTGGCTGCATATACATTCACTGTGTTGGATGGTGAAAATAAAGAAATTTTTAAATCCCAGGACTCTACAGGAGTTCCTAATTCTGTAACTCCATAAACAGACATTCTTTAAAGGATACAAAGATCGAATGTATTTATTCTCTGTGACATTTGTGTCTTCATTTTTTCTGGAATTGGACTGGGGTGGAGCGGGGTTTCATTGTGCATATAGTGTTTCACCTCTTTTTGTCTCTGAGATAATGCATGTTACATGACCTTTTAATGCTATAGAGAATAAGAGTTAATTTTAACAGAAAGGATTAAATTAAATTATTTTGGTTTTTTAAATAACATATTTATCTTCCTTGTGAAGGAAAATGTTACATGAATATAACTGGAAATTGAAATTGTTATAGTCACTCAGGTTGTCCTGGTCTGGGCTCGGTTCCTTGAATGTGCCCCAAACCAGCAGATACAGTGTATTCCTGGTTATGCAGGAGTACAGGATGATTTTAAGACATTTTGAAAATTACTTTCATTATTTCCTTCCATTGAAGTGAGACTTCAGTTAAGACTACAGCAGTCTTGCTGCATATAACTTAAGTGTTAGTCTGAATTTTTTTACCAAGAACAGAGAGAGATGACACAAGGGTCTCATAAAAGTTTTAATAGCCATGTACTAATTTTCTGAAATATTTTTTCCCATATATTGTCTTAGTGAAAAATCTTAACATTTTCTACTCTTAAGAAATCTTATCATTGAGAAGTTGCAATGTATATATACTAAAAGATTTTTCCTGCACATTTTAGAGTGTTTTTCCTTAAAATTTTTCTTAGTATACGTTTGTATACATTTATCATAGGGAAATACATTCATCATAGGGAAATTGATACATACACCTATCACATCTTGATCCTTTTTACTTCCACTATCCTCTTTCCATCCTTTCAAAGAACCAACACTTCGATTCACTGATCCTGAGTTGGTTTTTTTTTTTTTTGGTCTTAATTTCATTAATTTTTTGCAATAAAACTGTGATCAAAATAATAACCTGTAGACTTATAAATAAGAAATGACTTTTTGGTTCTTTTTCTTTTTTTGGTGGTACTGAGGATTGAACCCAGAACCTTTGCACTGAGCTACATCCTCAGCCCATTTCTTACTTTTCGTATTTTGAGACAGGCTCTCACTGAGTTACCAGGCTGGGATCAATCTTGCAGTCCTCCCGCCCCAGTTGCCCAGAGGCTGAGAAATGGTATTTTCTATTCACAAAAGTATATTGCAGTGCTCGTTTTTACCCAACTTTAATGAAAGTGTACAAATGATTTACTTTCATGACTTCATTCATTCTAAAGTTTTCTATTCAGCATCTCCAGTGTTCCAGGGAACAGTGGTGAGCAACACAAATACTTCCCTCTTGGAGCTTTGATTTTTATTGGGGAATATGTCACAGTTATTGTATTATCTAATATAAATTAACATACATTTTTAAAGCTAAATTTACACATTTCAGGGTTTAAATTTACATAATTGTAATGTAAAAACTTGAAACAAGAAAAGCTTTTTGGACAGTAAATAATGAACTTGTTAGAGTGCTGTAGGGAATTAATCTGTGGATTATACAGTTCCTATATGATCTCTGCATCCCGTGAAATGCAGATTTGTTGGCATGGACAAACTGCTGTTTGGTGACTGAAACAAAGTAGCTTTTTTTCTTAAACTGAAAATACATACTGTTGACTCTTATATTCCTGAATAACAGGGGAGTTTTTAGTAGAATTTAATTAAAATAATTGCATTGTCCACATACATAGCTGTCTCTTATCTTGGTGAGTCTGCCATGGTTAGCAAAGAGGCATCAACAGTGACTTGGTTGGTTTGTTTGTTTGTTTCTGTCTTTTTTTGGGGGGGAGGGCAGTGCTGGGGCTTGAACTCCGGGCCTTGCACTTGCTAGGCAA
>PVJO010000995.1:126434-187958 GCA_004026905.1 Hystrix cristata
AGCTCAGTGATTAGAGTGCTTGCCTTCCAAGCACAAGGGCCTGAGTTCGATCCCCGGCACCACAAAAAAAAAAAAAAAAAAAAAAGGAAGATAGTCATTTGACCAATTAAAAATATTCCTTATAATAGAGGCAGAAAGAGTTGCTTATACATCTTCGCTGTAAAAGTACTCCTCTTTGCCATTACATTGACACTAATTTTTTTTTAACCGAGAACATGTATTGGTACAATGTACATATAATGGTTACATTTATCACATTTATTTTGTACCTGTACATGATGCATCTTGGTTCTCCCCCCCTCTTCCCTGCCCCTTCCCTCTCTTCCCTTCCCTATTTACAGCAGGTACATTCACATTTCTCCATGAATTCCCTTTCCTTTTTCTATCCCTCTTTTCCCTTCCCGCTTCTCCCCCAGCTCCGTCCAATGCTCCTCTCCTTAGAATATTATCTTCCTTTTAGATTATATCTATTACACCTCTTCGTCCTTTTTTACATCCATGGTTTCTCATATCAGAGAAACAATTCGATGTGTACTCATAAGTGTCCGATTTATTTCACTTAATAGTATGTTCTCAAGGAACATCCATTTACATACAAATGACTCTAGTTTATCATTTTTTATGGCAGTGTAGTACTCCATTGTGTAGAAAAACCACATTTTCTTTAGGCATTCGTTGGTTGTTGGGCATTTAGGCTGTTTCCAAGACTTAGCTATTACAAATTGTGTTGCTGTAAACATGTTGTACATGCATCCCACATTGACACTAATTTTTTTGTTTTGTTTTGTTTGTTTTTTTGAGACAGGGTCTTGCTATGTAGTTCAGGCTGGCCTTGAGCTCACTAAGTAGCCCAGGCTGGCCTCGAGCTGTGGCAATTCTCCTGGTCTGCCTCCCGAGAGCTGGGATTGCAGGCGTGTGCCACCGTGCCTGGCGACACTAATATTTTTTATGGAGGCGGGTGCTGGGGATCAAATTTAGAACCTTGCACTTGCTAGGCAGGTGCTCTACTACTGAGCTAAATCCCCAACACTAGTATTTTTTTAAAAGATGGAGTTTGTATACGTGTGGGGAAAGGGTTAAATTTTTCATTTATTTTTTGTTGACAAAAATGAACTGTGACAAATTTTGTGGTTAGAAAATACTCTTTTCTTGAAATTCCATAATTACATATACAAGTCTGAGTAATCTCTACTTCTGAAAAATTGTTAATGGAGGTAAGAAACATGGAAGACAAACTTCCATTTACTAAAGTGTACATTGAATGGGTATATTTCAAGGCAAAAATATTTAATCTGTAACAATTATTAGTAATATCCAGAGACAAATATTTTGAGTATAAATGGGATTGCATAATTACTATAGTATGTATTATTGTAAATCCTTTATTTAGTCTATTTAGTTTCTAAAATCGGTGAAATATCAGTTTACATTTATTTGAATTTAAATCCAAACTTACTTCAACCCATTTTTTAAGAAAGTCCATACGCATGCTCACACTAAATTAAAGGAAACAGGTGTTTAGGAAAGGTTGAAATGATGGAATGTTTTGGCCTCAGCAGCACCTTTTGTCAGAAACTTTAAGGAAAACTAAGAAAAAAAGTTTTAAAAAGCCAACACAAAAACATTCCTTCTTACATTTTCTGTTCTGGCACATGCAGGGATAGGGAAGCTGTTTGGTCTGCTGGTTAGAGCAAAGGACTGGGAGCCAGAAGGATAGTGGGTTCCAATTTGGGACTAGCTTGTGATTTACTGTGTGACCTTGGGCAAGTCACTTGATCTCCTTGGGCCTCAGTCAGCCACCTGGAAAATTGGTTAAAAAGCAGGGCCTCACTGACAACCAGATGCTATCTCTGAACTGAGCTTTTCTGGGTAAATCACAAAAAATTAGAATTTTAATTCCCCTTTATAATTTAACATTTTAGGATAAACCAAAGTTCCTCAAGGCATGGTAACATTTGGTTATAAGACTTCAATAATTGCTGTGAGTTTTTATAATAACACTATTTCCCAAAGCCTAGCCCCAATATTTGTATTTGAATTTCCTCTGTGAGAGAAAATAATAAAGCTCACCCTGTAAAGCATGTGGTATATGTATGTGTATACTTTTTAGAAATTTTTTTTTTAGTAAATTTATTTTTATTTTTATGTGTAGGCACCGGCTTTTTCGAGAACATTGTGTTTGTGTACAAGGAAACTATATAAAGGACTTAAATATCCTTGGAAGGGATCTTTCAAAAACCATAATAATTGACAACTCACCACAAGCCTTTGCATATCAGGTAGGAAGAGAGTTGCTAAGTAAACTCAGATTGGAAAAAAATATGAAGACAGAAGCTACCAAGATAGTATATCACTTAGTTACTGGTTCAGTAATTTAATTGTAAACATGTTTTGAATTATAATTGGCTTATCTGTGTTGTAGTCTACTGAACATTCTGAAATATTTTCTTAAATTATTTTGTCAGTGTATTTGTGCCCTTTGTTAATATTTCAAAATATAACTACAACTAAAGATGAGCCATCCTTGCAAGGTACAATTTATATGTTATAAATATGTCCATGAGATACAGTTTCTGAGATGTGATTCACAGTAAGTCAGTGCAGACTAGGGATTAGGTTATTAACTTCTGTTTGTCCATAATTTAAAAAGGGGCAGGGAAATCTGTATGGTATTGAAATGTGTTCACTTTGGGTCTCTACCTTTTGGTGGGGGGTGCTGGTCATTGAATTTAGGACTTTGTGTATGCTAAACATATGCTCTACCACTGAATTACATCTCCAGCCCTACGTCTGCACTTTTATTTGCTTACATTTAAAAATACTGTTACTAAGAACTTCAGCTGGGTGCCTTGGTATGTATCTGTAGTCCTACCTGCTTGGGAGGTTGAGACAGGAATGGGCTTGAGCCCATGAGTTTGAGACCAGCCTGGGCAAGATAGAGTTTACATTCTTTTACTTTGTTCAGTGAAATAATACCGTTGAGTCAAGAATAGAACAGTTGTAGTGGCATGGTGGCCTGCGCCTGTAGACTCATCTGCTTGAGAGGTTAAGGAAAGATCACTTAAACTCAGGAGTTCCAGGCCGGCCTGGGCAACATAGTAAAACCCCATTTCAAATGAATAGGATGTGATTCCTGTGTAAAGAAAAATGTATATGGTTTCTGGTAGTGTTCTCAGCCTTAGATTAGCAATATCTTTTTAATCATAATACCTAGCACTATAGTCATAGTACTTATTTCTTGAATGAATAAAAGAATGCTTTTAGTTATGGTGATGGTTTTTCTAAAACTTGTTTCTGTGGAACTTTGTTTAGTGTTCTAACACTGAAAAATCAATTCAGCTTCAGTTTATTCCTTAACCATTTGTCTCATGCATTACTGAGTTGTCAGTGAAAACTGATAGCATTCCTTGTGAAAGGAACTTTTAGACCAGTGTTTGCATAAATCTATTGTTTCCTTTTTAGACTTTTACAAACTAGGCAAAATACAAGTAAAAAGAGGATTTAATTACTTATTTATCATTTTAGCTTTCTAACGGAATCCCTATAGAAAGCTGGTTTATGGATAAAAATGACAATGAACTTCTAAAATTGATTCCATTTCTGGAGAAGCTTGTAGAACTGGTAAGTATATCTTAGAATTTTTCTGTTGTGTTTTTATTAGTTCAGCTGTATTGAAATCTCTTCTCTATGGGTATCAACTTTTAAAGTTAACTGGTCGGAGATTACGGAAAAGATGGAAAAAGATTATAAGGTTTTTTTTGTGTTTTTGTTTTTATTTAAGTAAAAATGTACAGTAGAAATCAAACAGGCTCATTCTTACATTAAAACAAAAGATTTCCTCTACTTTGACTATTATATTTACATACTGAAGAAGTAAAATGCTATGTAGCATCCTTTCTAATAAAGTATACCAACACAAATAGAAGTACCAAGAATATTGGGGGAGGGCATCAGAAAAATGGGCTTGGCCCTGATCTGTGAAACAAGAATCCAGAGGTACAGATAGCTCCATTGATTTGGGTTAGTCTCAGAGAGTCAAAAAGACGGTTTTTAGTTTCTCCCTAACTCTATAATTGCTGAATAGTACGGATGGGCATGGGAACTTTCCATAAAAACTGTTCAGTATCCCCCAAGGGGAAGGAGCTATGCTCTGTGTGTGGTGAGGACAGAAGAGCTCACAGAGTGAGCTAGTGGCTGGGGAATCATTGGGTGAAGGCGTGTTGGCAGATCTCAGAGGCTAGTCGTGATTCAGGGCAGAGGAGTCCAAGTGCTGCCATCACCTATAACTACAAAGGTTCTACTGCAGGGTTGAAGTGGGACCTCAGCAAGGGTGAGTAAGGAAAGTCTCCCTAAAGACACAGTTGTGTTCTTAAGTGGTGGTGCATGCCTAAAATCTCAGCACTCTGGGAGGTTGAGGCAGGAGAATCACAAATTCAAGCCCAGCCTGGCCAATTTAGTCAGTCAGACTGTTTCAAAATAAAAAGTAAAAGGGCTGGCTGGGGATGTAGCTCAGTGCAAAGACCCTGGGTTCAATCCCTAGTATGGGGTGGGGGGCGTGGATGGGCACAGCCACTATTCAAGGGAAATTCATCAGTACTCAGTAAATTGGCTTGAATGATTAAGGGGAGGACCTTTAATGCAAGGAAATAAAGAAGTAATACATTAGGAAAACGGATAGAAACACCAGGAGATTGGAAAGCCAAGGACAGGGGAGAGGGCTGTCTCTCCCCAGGGGCTTTGACCAAGAATTTTTGGGCTGGAGGCAGATAATCTCAGGCTACATAAATAACAAGCCTCTTCTAGAGGTAGGAAAGGGCCTCAGAAAGAAAGATTCAGAGTTTCACCTGGGATCTTGAACCCACCAGTGGTCTCTATGTGTGTTTTTAAATTCCTAAATTAATTGTGTTGATGTCATATTCCTATGCAGTTATCCCTTGCCTGTTTTTTTGGGTATTAATTCCACAGTGCTTTATTGATAACAGATCATCCCTAGATTACTTATAATAGTTAATACAATGTAAATGGTATATAAATAATTGTTGGACTTTATTGTGTAGGGATTAATGACAAGGAAAAGTCTTTACATGTTCAGTACAAGTGCAGTTTTTCCCCAAAATATTTTTGATCCAAGGACGATCAAGTCTACATATGTGGAACCTGTGGATACAGAAACTCATAAGTAAAACAGTACATTTTCTCTGTGAAGTAAGAATGCTTATAATGTTATGCGGATAATATCTTTGAAATTACATGGCTTTAAAAAAATCTGTCTTCTTCCACACAGAATGAAGATGTCCGACCTCATATCAGAGACAGATTTCGCTTGCATGATTTGCTGCCCCCAGATTAAAAGACTTGTCAAAACACTGAAAGGGGGAGAGAATGCAGGACCCTTTTGGACTAAGACAAAAACATTGCCATTACTGTTGAAATTTTGCATTTTTGTACCCTGTCTTGCTTTTCTTATCTTTGGTGCCCAATAATAATCAAGGGTTACAGAAAGAGACTTTATCTCAGATTGCATACATATAGTAGGTAGGCTAAAACAGAAGAGTCTTTAGAACTAGTGCAACTCCAGTGAAATTTTTTTATGTACAGGACATCTGCAGTTTATAAAGAATTCTGTTTCTGCCACCAGCAGTTTGACCTGTAGTTACACAGGATTTTATGATAATAACAGAGATGAAAATGGACTTTTATTTTCTCTCTGTTTGGTGCTCTAAGTGGGTTTGTAGCCACTTTTCTGTTACTTTACAATTCTCATTTCAACAGGAATGGCCAGTAAAAGTTGTTTTATTTTTCCTGTTAAGGTTTATAAACTTTTTATATTTTTGACCTGTATTAGATTAGAATTTCATTATGCATTCCTTTTAGTTGAGGCGCTTCATAGTTTTCTGGAAATAGTCAATTTTTAGTTTTTTTTATTATACATTTGAATGGCCGTTTTCCTGCTTTGTCTGCCTGCATATTGTATATTTGTTTAAAAATATTCTCTACTTTTAGTCCATGTAAGTTTCATTTAGAAAGACATGCATTTATATTTTGTTTCTGTAATATTCTACTGTAGGTGAAATCTTTTCAAAAATCAAGAGACTGGGTAGATAAGACTATATGAATGACTAATATTCAAAAGATTTAAACCATTGTGGTGGTGTGTATTCTCAAATGGTAATATCTTGCAATGGCACACAGATTTAATGGATAAAGGTATACCTCACATTTCATTGTGCTCACCAATCTTTGAGGAGAATGAGCTTAGTCACCTGTTGGGCTTGATTTAGGTATTGCTGCCTTTGGTTTTCTCCAGGAATGAAGTATTCAGCACAGTGATTCAGTATTTTTAATTACTTTGCATGGGCTGGTAGTGTGTACCTCTGTTATGCTC
Source organism: Hystrix cristata (assembly GCA_004026905.1). Lineage (NCBI taxonomy): Eukaryota > Metazoa > Chordata > Mammalia > Rodentia > Hystricidae > Hystrix > Hystrix cristata. The sequence goes on from PVJO010000995.1 coordinate 132,820, forward strand.
TCAGTTACAATCAATTTAAAACTTTGTGTAACAGCTTGGTACCTAACAGTAGCTATGCATAATCCTGTGGCACAGTACACTCCCAAGCCACCAATACAGTTAATAGGCTCTCATAGTGGTTTTCTATGCTATATGAAAATGGTCTTCAAGCCTTGGTTCTCTAATGCAGCTACCACAAGAGGTTGATATTTTTATAGTGGCATGTAATCTCCTTTTCGGGAGGCTTTTTATGGAAGGTAGAATTTGTAAAAGTATGCTTTGCCTCTCGACTGCATTAACATGCCACAGGCTCAGACTGTTTTTGTGTAAAGGATGTCAAAGAACGGCACTTTTTCTAAAGAGAAGTTTGATATTTTGTATGCTTGTTAAGAAAGTACAGTATTGGAAATTAAAGGTGGACAACTGATAATTAAGGAGTATGTCAGTTAATTTTTTATGTATATTACCTGTTTACTTGTACAACTTATTGTACAAATTACATGCAGCTTCATTTTCAAATGAATCCTTAAAATAAGGAAATCTTTTTAGGAAAACATTTAATTTTTGTATTTTTGATTTTAAAGGCATGAGTTATGTCAGTTTTCAGTGTATTAATGAAGATTTTAACTTTTCATCAGGTTGAGTGTTTTCTTACTATATTATCTGTTGTGTATGTAGTTAGCATATTGTGTCACTGAACTGTTTAAAAATCTAGCATGTAGAACAAGCCTGTTTTGTGGAAAATCCTTATTAAAAAATAATCGTGGCAGATTTTCTGCAAAAAAAAAAGCAAAAGCATTTGCAATTCAGAAAATGATTTTTTTTTTTAATTTAAAGAAAGGTATTTTGCTTGCAGGAAAAATACTACAGATTCATTTTAATGAGAATCTTCAAAATGTATTTATCTTTAGGGCATCTGGGCATCTTTATGCTGTTTGTCTTATGTCTTTCTTGAAATAAAATGTACATACGTTACCTTTACATATGCTCTTGTTCAAAATTGTGAACCTAGTTACATTTCTCCTTCCCTTCCTTTTTATGCTCAAACAGCAAAACCTATATAAGATCTGAACTTTCAGCATGCATCATATTTGCTGAAAGTTTTTTCAAAGGGCCTTCCCATAATTTACAGGGAAATGTAGTACCTAATATCATTGTGCCTATGGGCACTGTAATAATAAAAGGCAACTTTTAAATTAATCATCTTTTATTAATGGTAAAGTTGTTTTCAGCCCCATACCAGGAGAGTTCCTTTAAGTAAAAAAATGAATCAAGCATAACAAGGTTCTGTAAAGAGAGAAAGGAAACTTTATATGGCCTAAGAAGATTCTTGATACTAAATTAATACTGTATATTTTTCTCATTAATTATTTGGGTAATTTTTAAATTGTTAATATAAAAATAAATTATACAGAAAAAGTTTAGTCAGTTTCCTCCCACTTTAATGTTTTATCTTCCCATTACCTCTTTTCTTTATCTTTTGATAGATGTTGAACACTTCCACTTAATCGGACGTGTCATTTTTTGAATGAGATGTGCCCAGCCCATCAGATCAACAGGAAACATGAAGTCTTAAAAAACTAACTGTAGTAAATGCAGGAGAGATGGGTCCATGGTGAGACACAGCAAAAGTTACCTGTATACACATTACAACTTTGAAGGACATATTCACCTTATGCTATTTCCAGTGATAAATGTCTGGCTTTTGACATTCTTTTAAATGTTTGTATCATTGTTAGAAAGGATGTTTTAATCAGTTGTTTTTTAATTTCATGTAATATATGTAGCCCTAGATTTATCATATTTCTCCTTGAGTCCTAAAATAGAACTGATGAGACTTCGTAACCATAAATTGTTTTATATTAGCTAGTATGTATATTTATTTACCCAATGGCTTTATCTGTTTCCCAAAATTGATTTGGGATTTGTTGAAAGTATTGTGTAACTTCTATAAACGGCTATTTTCTTGTAACTGTCAGTGAAATGGATGTGTACATTGTTTATATATATATATATATACACACACACACACACATACACACACACATACATACATATATTTTATATATATATATATACACACACACACACTCTGGGTTTTTTATTTTTAGGGTTAACAGAATTTTTAAGTTATGTTTGGTCAGTGACTTTTTCAGCTAGATATTTCATTCAGTATTCTACAGAAGTTCGTTTCTCATTGTTTTGTTGTCAACTTGCCTGAAAAAGAGACTTCATCTCATCAGTGAAGAAGAGCATTTCATTATTACTACAGATCTTTCCAGCGAGCACAGAATTCTTCATTAAAGACCAGGTCTCTTTCATATCTGAGTCAGTACATAAAATTTGAAATGTAAAGGACACTGAAGCCTTCATTTATTTATACTAATATGATGGTGTTATATACTATATCATTAGCTGGTTAAGTTTTTCTGACCTGACTTCTGTCTTCCTAGGTATTTATTTGTTATCTTTTACTCTTGTGTATCTAAAGGACTTAATAGACACGGAATAACTATGCCATGCAACTGGGAAAGAATGTTTATTTCCCCTTATAGGGGAAGAGTGGACTGAGAACAAAAATGTATGGGCCAGGAGGCCTTGGGCTGTCATTCACTCACTTTCTTATTCCTCTCATGAGTTGTGTTTGAGCAGAGTATTTTTCAGTGCTGATGTACTTGATTATTGTCATTACTTTTCATGTCTTTGAGTTGAAAGCTTGCTAGGAATTTGTATAAAATTCATTAATACAGTTTTCAGAATAAGAGCCACAAAACTCAGTATCTTATAATTAAATGCTACTCAAATTATTGGAATCCAAGTCTCAGTAGGACATATTTTTATACAATATTTCTCTTTATCTTGAAATAACTTGCTGAGAAGCAAGAGTTCTTTGGGGTATACCACGTTTTGAGATCTTTTTTTTAAAGGGGGGATAAGAGTACAACAAGTTTATATTAGTAAATAATTTTGATATTAGTATTTTAAGGTACATCAGTGGTTCCCAAACCTGACTTTATTAGAATTACTCTGAAAAGCTTTTAAGGTACAGATTCATGAAACTTAACACTAGAAAGTTTACATTGTGTCCAGAGTGGGACCTGAGCTCTGTTTTAAAGCTTTTCCTGGTGATACTAATAGTCAGCTTTGTGAAATATGTTTTAATAATGTGACAGTGGTTGGAGAGTAGGCAACAAAACAAAAGTTTACCAGACCTCTCTCTGGTAGTTATTTTACCCCTTTTATTTCCTTTTTTTAAACTGGGACCAGATTTCACAGAATTTAAGATACATGGAGGACTGATAAAGAAGATTGAGGCTACTTCTCATTATCATTTTTGTCTTTCATACTTTTTTAAAAGTTTGCATTTCTAGGACTTGGAATAGTTGATGATATATATACAGCTGAAGGACATGTCCCTGAATGAGAGAAAATATATATATATATATATATATATATATATATATATATATATATATATATATACTGTAAAATATTTCACTATTTTTTTATTTTATAAATCTGTAGAAATAAGCAATGAAATACTACTATCTTTTTTTGAAATGAGATTTTTCAAGGTAGTGTCCTTTGGCGTTAAGGTAGGGAGGAGCTAATATTCTCTCTACCTGTTTCCACATGAATCAGTATAAAGTCATGGACATTTAAAAATCTCAATTTAATTTCTACTTACTATGCAGTGTAGCCGTGAACAAGTAATATAGATTTAGTTTTCTCATCTTTAAATGCCCTGATCACCCTACCTCACAGGGTTGTTGTGGGGGTAAATAAAACTTTTATGGAAGCACTTTTCTTTGATGATATTTATCAGCCACCAGAAACAATATAATTTCTAACAACTTATATTTGTATAGTGTTTTTTGTTTTTACAAGTGCACATTTTTTTTCACATTACTTTCTCTTTTAATGTTAATCTTCAAGACAAACTTGTAGGGGCTATACAGTGTGGGATGCAAATCAGGAAAAATCAGTAAGGAAACAGGCTCAGGCAAGGCTGTGATCTGAGACCATACAGCTAGTCTGAGACCTGAATTCAGTTGTCACTCTAACATACTATTTCCCTGTGGCTTGGCAGTCCTTTAGGTTTTTGATATGGTGTCTCCCTGCAGTTCAGGCTGGCCTACAGCCTTCAGTGATCCTCATGCCTCAGCTTCCTGAATGCTGAGATTACAGGTATGATCGTGTTTGTACACAAATACAAAGCTTTCTCAAGTTTGTAAACCAGTTTATCCAACAAAGTGTTGTTATATAAAACTAAAGGATGTAGAATGGCATAAATGAGGCCTAAAGGAACAATCCAGTTTTTAAACTGGGGGTAAAGTCCAGCTTCCAAGTGTAACTTCATTTTATAGACAAAGGAAATTGGTCTGGAAAAGTGTCTCCAGGATCACAGAGTTGGGCCTAGAATCCATGTTCCTGTGAGTCAAGATGAAATACTCAGGGAGGCCCACCTGAATAAGAGGTTGGTTTTGTAAAATACAGATTAAGATAGCAAGAATGAATCAGGTTATAGTGATCTGAGATGGAGAATTTGTACATGATGTAAAAGCCATCTTGAGCCGCTATTACAAGGTATACAATAGCAGTCTACTCTCATGCTGATCTCCGTGATGAGACTTAATTACCCTAAGCTCAAAGAAGTTTGATGATGCACAGACAGGTTTACATATCACTTAGTCTTTTAGAAGTAAATGATTGCACTAAAAGTGAATAACTGACTTGGGAGTATGGTTAGTGAAAGTAACATAAGTCAAAGAGTCAAAAGATCTGAATTTAGGGGCTGGGGATTTAGCTCGGTGGTAGAGCACTTGCCTAGCAAGCACAAGGCCAGAGTTCAATCCCCAGCACTCGTCCCCCCAAATCTGAATTTAAATCCCTAAGAACTCAGCCATTTACCAAGGTAGTTGTCACCTGAGTCTCACGTGTCTATCTGTAAAATAGGTGCACCAAGACTACCTTTCAGAATTATAAGGACGAAACAACGTATTACAAACTGTAAAGCAATACATGAATAGCCAGAATAGGCATTTAATGTGGATATCTCCTGAAGGATGGTAATGCAAGAAGGATGAGAAGAACCACAGTGGATCCCCGAAATAACACAAGGGTTACATTCCTAGAGCACCCTCAAATTGTGAAAAACCTCAAATTTGAGATATGGTCAGAAAAATGCCTATTTTTTTAGCTTAAACCCTAAAAATGTCTCCCACAGTTATGTAATTTAATAAAATACTGTATCAATAAAGCCTTAGAAGGTACAAAGCATTTTGGTGGCATCTTAGGACTCTTGGGGGTTTAAGAGCAAAACAGAAGACGAGATAGCTACATCCGGTACAGCAACCTGTTATGATGCAGGAATGCTGGTGCACCTGCTGGAGATGGGTTACAGGGCAGCTGCCAGGACAACTGAATAACATTCTCGGATTGGCTACTTGGCCAAACCTCCAGCCAAAAAAAAAATTGCGGAGATATTTTCAGTTTCCACCAACAGTTATTAGTTCTAACGGAAAATCCACGACAAGCTGAGGTGGGGAACTCTGAACCACGACTTTGTGGGGATATACTGTATACACAAGGTGTTACAGTTTGTATCTAAACGTCCCCCCCAAAGCCTCATGTGCTCATAGGTGGGGTTTTTAGAAGATGATTGGATCATGGTGTTGTGGTGGTCAGTGGATTACTGTGCTGAGGGATGCATAGCTCCCACTTCATCTTGGGGAAGTAGAACCTGGTTGAAGGAGGTGAGTCACTGGCAGCGTGGCCTGGGGGAGCCTATTTCCCTCTCCTGCTCCTCCCTCTACTCTGCTTCCCAGTCACTATCTCATGAGCCGCTTTTTCTCTGCCAAGCCCCTGTGCCATGCCACCCTGCTCTAGAGCCAGCCAATTAGGGACTGAAATGTGAGCCTGAATAAACCTCTCTTTTAAATTGTAGGTGTTGGGTATTGTGTCTCAGCAACAAGAAAGTAAAATGGTTTTGGGAGATGCCTGAAGATGCAGAGTGTACAGAAGGATAAGTGTATTAGACATCAAGAGTTAAGACACAAGCAATGTTGTGTGCAAAAGCAAATGAAAACTGACTGAGTGATAATGGAGAGGGTACCCACAGCTGTTGAGAATAGTAGTATTAAGAAATAGCTGGGTGTGGTGGTGCATACTTGAAATCCCTGTGCTTGGGAGGCTGAGGCAGGAGGATTACCTCGAGCTTGCAGCCCGCCTGGCTACACAGTTCAAGGCTAGTCTGAACTACATAGGGAGATTGTGTCTCAAAAAAAAAACCTGATAAGTATTTGGGGTAGCAGGTCACATAGGAGATTCACCAATTTAGAAGTCCTTTATAATTGATAAATCCAACGAATTAGTTTGTAGTGACAACCATATACACTTCAATGTTGGGTGGATATTTGACAATATTTGTTGAAGGTAGCTATGTGTAGCCCTCCTAATGACAGTAAAAAGTCATTTTGAAAATACTACTTGAGCTGGGGTGTAGCTCAGTGGACTACTTACCTGGCATGCATAAGGTCTTGGGCTCAGTCAAGGGAGGAGCAGGAGAGGTTAGACAGGCCCTTCCAGGCCATGCACCATGACTCATCTTTTCCAACCAGGCTTCACCTCCCAAGATCACATTTAACTATGCACTAACTCATCAGTGGACCAATTCACTGATTCTTATTACACCCCCAGCACTGCAAAAAAACAAGAATGAAAAAAAAACCCAAACCTACCTTAGCATACAGTAGGCACTACTAAGCGAGGCTGTGCTGAGTGGCAAAGCTGACATTGCCCTGAAGCTCACAATCTAGAGGTAGAGGTTCACATTAATTTGAAAAATGTGTTTGGAAAAGGGTCATGAAGAATGGCTTGTGAGTGCAAATAATCATTTATTAGAGATCCTTATACTATCTGTTGAAAAACCTGACAGGCTTGGGAAAAGAGGTTCAAGCAGAGGAATAAGTCATCATAGTTAAGATCACTTTGGTTGCTACATGGGGTATAGAGTGGGATGGTGGGAGACCAGTTAGAAGTTTTTATACCTCTCCATGCAAATTATCCTCTTTTCCAATACAAATAAAGGTTAATACACTGGGTGTTAGTGTCAAAGTGGCTAGTCAAAGTCTATTTGCAAATAAGACCTGCTCTTCAGCCTGTACCTATTCCATCTATGAGAATTTTGAATCTGGTGCTTAAATAAGCAACTTCCTAAAAGAAGCCCTGAGCCCCTTGGCTTCATTTCTGCTGTCATTTACTCTCATTAACCTTTAGTAATGAAACATTTTGAGAATAGGTTTTTTAGTTTTTGTTTTTTGCACTGCTTCAGGGATCAAATTCAAGGCCTCATGCATGCTAGGCAAGTGCTCTACCACTGAGCTCCAGCCTCAGTCTGAGAACAAAAGTTTTAATGTTAATTTGTTCAACACTTACTCACCTACTCTGCTAATCTGAAAAATAGGAATGCAGTCCGCCCTCTGTGTCTGTGGGTTCCACATCTATGGATTCAACCAACAGTAGATTGAAAATATTAAAAAAAAAAGTTGTGTATGTATTGAAGCGGTACAAACTTTGTCTTTAGTGCCTAAAAAATACATTATACTTACACTGTATTTTCCTTGTATTAGATATTCTATGTATAATCTAAAGATGATTTAAATTATATAGTGGGATGTAGAGTATACACAAATACTATGTCATTTTACATAAAGGACTTGAACATCTGCACATTTGGGTATCAACAGAGTATATGTGTCCTATAACCAAAGCAATCCTCCACAGATAGGGAGGGGAGGGATGACTATATTATTATTTGTGATTATAGGGCTCCCCTAGAGACTAGAATGAGTAAAAAGTTAGTTTTAAGGCCTAGAATAAGTTTAAGTTAGTTTTAAGGCCTAGTGCATAGTTCTAGACACTTGTTTTCCTGCTTTTTCATTTGAAAAAGCAGCATGTATAATACTATGACTTCTCAATTTCTGCATCAAAAACTTTATCAGTATTACATATAAACAGCCCATATCTTTTTCCATAGCATATTCAACCCCTACAACTCATTTTTAACTGTATGTGGCTGAACAGTGTGAAGTTAATATTGCAAAACCTGGGGTTAGGGATTTAGCTCAAATGGTGGAATGCTTGCCTAGCAAGCGCAAGACCCTGAGTTTGATCCCCAGCACCCTAAATAGATAGATAGATAGATAGACAGAAGGAAAAACCAATAATATTGCAAAACGTTAGAACCGTATTTGGTACAGCACAGGCACTGAATAATCATTTGTTTGATAAAGGAATGAATGGGCCCACATTTCAAACTTTGGACTTCTGAGTGTGAAAAATGGATTCAGTCTGTCCAGAATTGAGATTCAGGACAATTGGTTCACACTAAACAAAGTCACAATACATTAATTTTAAAGCCAGACTTCATTTACTCATTTACTGTCACCAATTTTCCTTAAGAAACTAAATCATAATCAGATGCCTGCTTGGTAAGAGTAGAACCAGACAGTCTGTCTACTGAAAGAGAATGGTAGCTAATATCAAGTGAGCAAAATGCTCTCATCTCTTCTAGGTAAATATCTGGTAAAAGTCTACAGGTCAGGGGTTAGGTATGTATGGCAGCGAGAGACCAGTTAGAAGACATGCCTAAGACCAGTTGCCTAACATGCCTAAGGGCCTGGGTTCCACTTCTAGCAGGAGGGGTGGAAAGGAGTCTAAGGGTCATCTTCTTTTCCTTGGAGACAGTGAAAATTTTGTTCTTTGGTTTTGCCTTCTCTGTATTTCTTTTTGTTAACATCTTAAAAAGATACATTGTCTTGAAACATCTTCAGCCAGGTTAAAACAAATACCTACATTACCACATTGAAAAATAAAATTGTTGCTTTCCTGAGACTTCACCTTGGGGTAAATGAATGTGACAAAAGCTACTTAGTATTTCCCAGTTCAGATTACTATACAAAGATGGTTACTAGTAATAATGAGGCTTGCTGCTTTGTGGCCAAGCTATGTGTGTTTTCCTTGAGATTACCTTTCATGAACATAAACAGTGACCTGGTGGACAAATTTTTCTTGCAAAACAAACCAATTCTGGATAAAAATTATGTGGACACTGTACAGTTATTGTATCTATGTGCTGAACAAAAACTTTAGCAGAGTATTATCCTCTCAGGATTTTTTTTTTTTTTAAAGACAGGGTCTTGGTATTTAGTTCAGATTGGCCTTGAATTTGTGGCAGTCCTCATACTTTGGCCTCCCAAGTGCTGGGATTACAGGTGTGAGCCACCACATCCAGTTTTCCTCTTACTGCAAATACACTGTGGTAGGATGTATTTGTTTTTTTGTGTGTGTGTACGTGTGTTGAGGATCCAACTCAGGGCTGAGCTAAATCCCCAGATGGATATGTTTGTTAAGAATTTTAACCGAGGCTAAGAATTCACTGGAAAGATACTGAGATAGTTCATGACATTCGAAGAAAAGTGGAAAGCAAGAGGAAGTGAGGTATCTTGGGAAATCATCTCTTCAGAAGCTAAATTGCCCAGGATAGGCTCTGTGATCCTCCTGCTTCAACCACCTCAGTATCTGGGATTACAAGCATGAGCCACTGTACCTAGTTGGAACTTCATGAATGGCTGTTGGCTTCCACCAGAACATTTCAAAAGGTACGGGTGGAAGCTTCAAGTCTTGTTATAGCCTAGGCTTGGGTATAACTTCTACACTGTTGTTCAAAAATGAATCATAGAGCCAGGTATGGTAATGCATCCCTACAATCCCAGCACTTGAGGGGCTGAGACAGGAGGATCTCTGCCGAGTTCAAGGCCAGCCAGCACTACATAAGCAAGACCCTGTCCCACCCCACCCTCAAAAAAAAAAAAAAAAAGAAAAAAAAGAATTATAGGGTTAGTGCAGACTAAAGGGGAGACTAGGAGCAATTCCAGACTGTATATGCCTCAAAACATAAACAATTGGGGGGCTTTTTAGAAAACAATATGGCCCAATAACAATGATTTTGGCCTTGAAACTATAGTTTCACTACCACAGCTAATATGCTTCTAACCCCTCTAGATCAGCTATGGTAAATCAACTATGCTAGGTCAGCAGACATGGCTTTGAGGAGCCCAACTCCTCCTGGATACCAGGGAAATTTCCAGAAAATAAGGAAATATAACATTGTGATTTGTCCTCCCTCCACACATTGGAAATGTCTAGTGTTCAATTTAATAAAATGTGATTGTTTGAATGACCAGGTCTCCTGATAGCTACAGAGTAAATTTAAAAAAAATTTTTATTGGTACATTTTAGATATAATGATAGAATTCATCATATAGAATTTGTACATACGTATCTTGATTCTTTTTTTCCCCAATCCCCTCCTCTCAGTAAATTTTTAAATATACCACATGTACAGTTCTTTTTGGGGGGGTGCTAGGGATCGAACTCAGGGCCTTGTGCTTGGTAGGCAAGTGCTCTACCACTTGAGCTAAATCCCCAACCCCCACATGTGCAGTATTATACAATTCACACAGAGTACAACTGGAAGAATACAAAACAATTTCTAAAATTTACTCTGCTCTTTATACCTTCTTCCTGTTTACACCTTTCACTCCCTACTCTCCTGCCCCAGCACTGGGGATTAAGCCCAGGGCCTTCCCCTTGAGATACATCCCCAGCATTTAAAAAAAAATTTTTGAGAGAGGGCCTATGTCACTAAACTGCCCAGGCTAGGCTCAATTTTGCAATCCTCCTACCTCAGCTTCCTAGTGTGCTGGGATTACAGGAATGTACCACCATGTTGTTTGGCAGCTGCTTTTTTTTTTTTTTTTAAATTTTTTTTAAAAAAAGGGTCTTGGGCTGGGGATTTAGCTCAGTGGTTACAACACTTGCTTAGCAAGCACAAGGCCCTGAGTTCGATCCCCAGCAACAACAACAAAAAAAAAAAAAAATAAAAAAAAAATAAATAAAGGGTCTTGCTATGTAGTGCAGGCTGGCCTTGAATTCGTGGTGATTCTCCTGCCTCAGCCTTTCAAGGGATTACAGGTGTGTGCCACCACACTTGGTTTTGGCTGCTTTTTAAATGGTGGAGTCCTTTCAAGGTTTTCTCTCAATCTGTGTCATCTTTGATGGTATCTATTTTCATCAGTCAGGGCTCTCCAGAAAAACAGATCAATAGGATGTATATACAGAAAAAGAGATTTATTTTAAGGAATTGGCTCACATGATTGCGGGTGCTGGCAAACTGAAACCTGCAGGGCAGGCCTATGGGCTGGAGATCCAAGGGAGATCTGATGCAGCAGTCTGAAGGCAGAATTCCTTCTTCTAAGGGTGTTGTCTTTTATTGACAGGACGCATACACACTGTGGAGGATAATCTGCTTTACTCAAAGTCTACCGATGTAAATGTTATTCAAGTGTAACCAATACACTCACAGCAACTATACTGGTGTTTGGCCCAAAACTGCTAGCCGGAATCATGGAGTAACAAGGTGACATATAAAATTAACCATAACAGTCACTAAATTCTTTTGACTCTGATCTTCAAATATTTCTCAGGCTGGTTCCTTCCTCTCCATCGCCACTGTCGTAATTTAGGCTTGTATTCTTCTTACTTAATTCATTCAGGCTGGGGGTGTCATTCCAAGGCAGAGCCCTTGTCTCAAATGCAAGAGGTCCTTTTCTCCAGTACTGAAAAATTCATTCATAAAATACTTATTATGCACTATGGCGAAGATACATCTGTGGTGCCCTCAGAGATTTACATTCCAGCCTTTCCCTTACTCTGTCTTGCCTCTCAATCCACCTTTATAACATGTATGCATTATGAACAGATCGTTGCTTCTCGCACTTTGTGTAACCTGAATGTCGTATAAAGTACATGTATCACTCCAAAATAAAACAATAATGAAAAATTATCTAAAATAGCTCGCCTTTTAAAATCCTACAAGGGAGTCCAGCAGCCTAAGAGGCAAGGCTAACTCCTCTTAGCCCTTTGTAGTCAGTTACCTGACTTACCTCTGGTTGTACCCTTCAGGTGGGGCTCACACAGGTTCTCTGTCGGAAATTCACCTGAGCACGTTTCACTAGGTCTCTCAAACTCCAGGCTGGCGTCCACCTCAGGAAATCTTTCCTCTAATCTTACTGTTACCTTTTCACACGTAACCTCACAATACTGCTTTCTGTTGCAGTCATCGCACTGTGTCGAAATTTGTTTATACGTCCGTCTAGCTGCTTGGCTGAGTATGAGGAGACAGCTCACGCCTAACACAGACCAAGTTCCGAAAATGCTTTGCGAAACAAACAAAAACAGTGTGCTGGCCTGCAGGGCTCTCTGCAGCTGGAAGGCCCGAGGGCAGGGGCTGCCTTTCACGGCTTCCTGTCACGTTCCGCGCGTGAGCCCCTCAGCTCGCCCCTCGGGAGGGGGCGGGCGCTCCTCCCGAGAGTGGGCTGAAGAGGACAGGACCTCCTCGGCGCCCACCGCCGCCTGGGCCGAGACATCCTCCGGGAGCCGCGGCAGACCGCGGACGAGCGACAACGAGGGCGCGAGGGCCGGGCGCTAGGCCCGGGAACTCCGAACCTCCCTTCCGCTCTCAGCTGTCTTCAGGGCCTAGAGTGGAGTAGCTGTGTCCCTACTCCATAAGCGCCGTAACTACCCCGGGCCGAGGTTGCGCGGCCGGCCCTCGGCCCCTCGTCCAGGCCCCACCCCCAGCGCCAAAGCCGCGCCTTGCCGCGCCCTCCCCGGAGCCGCGGTTCTGGCCCTAGTCCCATGCGCGTCGCGGACGCCCCCAGAGGGGGCGGGGCCCGAGCGCGCAGTCAGCCACAGTCCCAGCTTGCCTTGCGCGGGCTACGGAGAGCCAGCTCAGTGACTCACTTACGCCGCGCTAACTCTTCGCAGCTTTTCCCTCAAACGCTCACGCCCGGCTCGAGATGGCGGCGGCGGCGGCGGCGGCGGCGGCGGCGGGGGACTCCGACTCCTGGGGTGAGCAGAAGTTCCCGGGGCGAGGGCCCGGGCTGGCGCCGGCCGCGCTTCGAACCACGCACTAACGCGGCTCGCTCTCTTCCTTAGACGCAGACACGTTCTCCGTGGAAGACCCGGTGCGGAAGGTGGGGGGCAGCGGCACCGCCGGCGGGGACCGCTGGGAAGGCGAGGACGAGGACGAGGACGTTAAGGTGGGCGCGGACCGGGGCCCCGGGTGGCGCGGGCGCGGCGGGCGCGGACGGACCACGGGCCTGGGCGCCGCCCGGGCCTGCGAGCTGTGGGTCCCGGCGCGCGGGGGCCTGGCGCGCCCTCGTCCGCTGAGCTCGCCGGCCATGTGTGCCGGGGACAGCAGCGCGTCCGCCGGAGCCCTCCCGAGGGCGGCGCGGCCCGGTCTCAGCCCTTCGCGAAGGGTTCCGCTCCTGCCTGGATCTCGTTCGCCAGCCGGCGACCGACGGTGACAGCAGCCTCGGACCGGCCCACGTGCCAGCGCCGCAGTCCCGATCCTCTCGCTGGAGCAGGACGAGCAAGTTGGAAATTGAACTCCATGGTTATCCCATATGGCAGGTCTGGAAACCCCTGCCTTTTTGAGGTCAGGCTACGCCATGGACAGTAACTCCTTTACGATGGTTGTTTATAGAGTTGGTTCCAGAGATTAGACGAGTTAAATGTGTAGTTTAATTGCAAGCTTTTGTACCAGACAAGTAGAAACGGTATAGTAAAAGAATTTTATTTTAGCTCTCCCTTCCCCCTCCCAGTTGGTTAAAAAGGATGAATTGAGAGCACTGAGGTAACCAGCAGTTAAAGGACAGAAACCGGAGTAGTTCACACAGCAGTGTGGGAAAGGAGAGCTGACAGATCCTCGCTTCTACACAAGAAGGAAGCCTAGGAAAATTGAAGATTGGGTGTAGAAGACTGGGAGCCAGTGTTTATTTTTTTTCCTATGCCTTTGTAAATCTGAACCATATTCATGTCATCGTTCCTTTTTGAAAATCCCAGGGGCTCATCATATGACTTAAGACATTGTTGTCTGCATTTTTAAAAAAAGTACCTACAAAAAGGTCTCAGGTTCAAAATCTTAATTTTTAAGTTTTATATGAAACAGAAAATAGTTCTTGGTTTTGATTAATCTGGTGAATATTGTACTCACCATGTACTGAGTATCCTGTAGAGGCCTCCTGCCTGGGTTGAAAGTTTTAAGCTAGATAATCACTATGAACTTAGTAGTGTTGTTTGGAGTTTTCCTTTTTTCCTGAGTCTGCTAAAGTAGATATGTGTGCATTTTACCAAACCGCTTGAGTTTTGGGGATCATGTGAGCTTTGCACACAGAGAACTAATAAATGAGTACTACTACTACTATTATTATTGTTATTGTTATTATTATCTTGGTGCTGGGGATCGAACTCAGGGCCTTGCACTGGCCAAGCAAGCACTCTGACCACTGAGCTAAATCCCCAGTCCATGAGTACTATTATTACTGAGAGTAGTTAGATACTTTGTTTTATGTTTGTGCAGAGATAGGAATGGATGGTGTTATTAGCCTTGTTACCAGGTATTAGAGCATTGTAGCCATTTTTAGTTTTGCGCCTGAAAGGGTGGACTTGACCTTTCACTTTTTCTGTTGAAAGTGACAGGTAAGACACCTGTTAGGAAAATTGGGAATAAGTTAACAAATGTAAAGAAAAGATTAGAGAAATAAGCAAAGAAGTTCTAGAAAATTAAGTTTTAATGGAGTAGTTTGGACAAATCTTGAAGTATTTTAACTGGGATTATGGGAGTCTAAATGGTGCCCACTTTGATAAATGTAACTGATCACTTGGAGCTAATTTTGAAGATTTACAAGTTGTAAGGGACTATAGAGACCATCTTTTCTCTTTTCTTTGCTTTTTAAAATAGGGTCTCGCTATGTAGCCCAGGCTGGTTTTGAACTCTCAGTGATCCTCCTGCCTTAGTTTCCTGAGTGCTGGGATTAGAGCTGTGCGCCACCATGCCTGGTTTAGGAGACCATCCTGTCCAGTCACTTTCACTGCAGAATTTCTTTTGTATAAATAACCTATTTCTTTCACATGAAGTTTTAAGTTTATTTTGGGGGCTGGAAACTGAACTTATCCATTATATTCCTGTAGTGGAATATTGACTTATTTCCATTTATTCTCACAACATGGGTCCATAGAGTAGTTTGATTTCTCGGTTTTGGAATCAGACTGACCTTGGGTTGTAACGTTGCCTTGACATTTCTAGATTTGTGATCATAAGCAAGTTATACTTTCCAAGTCTGTAAATGGTCATTGTAGGACCTACACCCACAGGGTTATTTTGCACTTTAAATGAGTTATGTTAAACAGTAAACAGGGCTACCTGTCACTTGG
This sequence comes from Hystrix cristata, assembly GCA_004026905.1. Lineage (NCBI taxonomy): Eukaryota > Metazoa > Chordata > Mammalia > Rodentia > Hystricidae > Hystrix > Hystrix cristata. The sequence goes on from PVJO010000995.1 coordinate 148,138, forward strand.
TAGGTATTCAGTAAATTTTAATTCTCTTCATGTTGTAGTCTTATTTTTTTTTGACTAATGGAGAATATGTTTAGGCTGTTCAGAGCTAGTATCTGGGTTCATTTTGTGCTGTGTTTTATGATTTTCCAAGGCCAGATGGAGAAGCACTCTCCACAATGTGTGTTAACTGTGAATTTTGTGTTTTCATTTGGAAGATCATGGTTATGAAGCATCACCTTAGATAGTGTAGTGAATCATTCTGTCACCAAATTTCTGAATTCTAATTTTTTAGTACTGTACTTAATCTTTCTGTGGGAAGATGGAAATAAGACTTAGTTTCTGTGAGGTGGAATAGTCTTCAAGCAGTACAATATGTGAGTTTTAAAAAAATGTCCTCAAAAGCAAACTGTGTAAAACGAAGGTAAGTTCTTTGGTTTGTGGTGCTTAGCCTTTATGTGTATATGTTTAATATCATTTGTAATGGCCTAGAAAATGAAGGGAAAACTGAGTTGTTTGTTATAATTTGTGTCAGTATACTATTTTTCAGTAGACTTGGTATTTTGCTTTCTTTGATTTTTTTGGGGGGGGATAGGTGCTGGGGATCAAACCCTGGGCCTCGTGCTTGCTAGGCAAGCACTCTACCACTTGAGCTAAATCCGCAGCTCCTCTTTGACTTTCCAAATAGCTATTTGGCAGTGGCAGATATGGGCTTAGGTAAGACTGTAGAACTGTTACTATTCATGGTGGAAAAAAGCGAGGCTTTTTTTTCCAGTTAAAAGGTAAGAACTAAGACAAACATAAGGTCACACACTTGTAATCCTAACACTCTGGGAGGAAGGAGATTGAAAGTTCGAGTCTAACCTGGGCAATGCAGAAATTTACTGAGATGATGTCTCAAAATTAGAAGTAGCTACTTTGAAGGTTCTGGGTTCAATCCACAGTAACATTACCCCTTACAAAAAAAAAAAAAAAAAAAGAGCTAAGGATCATACTTTCCTGTCACACTGGCTTTATTTTTCTCTTTCTTAGCTGTGTCACTATCCTGATGTCCTATAGAGATAGTGGAGGAATTGTTCACTTGGTGTGTATAACTGGACTCCTTTTCCTTTGATGGAATGATGAGTAGGGTGTGTCAAGGCAGTGAGTACCTACTGGAAACAGGCACAACACATCTTTTACTTTCATTTTACTAGTCTGTCACCATTTGAATAGAACAGGTTAGAAATTAGGATTATTCGGAGGGCACGTAGATTTTGTTTTGAGGAAACTTCTGGCTGTTCAACCACATCAAGCATTTGCTTTTGTCACTATTAAGGAATTTCTTAAAAAGAGATGATAAAACACTGACTCAGCTGAAAACTGCCTGTCTCATCCTACTTCTTTGCCTTGGTTTCGATTCCTATCCCAATGAATAGATTAAATCTGTCAGAGTAAGAATATTTTTCAAGCACCAGAAATAGCACTTCTGAAGAGTGGCATCTACAGAGTCCACCAAAAAATATATACATCAGTAATATACAAACTTGTATAAATATTTTAATACTAAATTTATTGAGAAGACATGAGATTAATACAAGTTATCTTTAGCCTCTTTACAATTTTAAGAGGTGCTCAAAGTGGTGGCCATTAGCTTCCAGATATTTAGTAGTATGGCAGATTGGTAAAGTGTATATACATTGTTTTGGCGGACTCTGTGTATTTTGGAGCAGTACGAGATTATTAGGAAACTGTTTTGCCAGAAAATTAGGTGACTGTTTTGCCAGAAAATTCCTATCTGAAGAGTTTATGTGATTTTTATTTTTTTAACCCAAATTTCCAAGTATAGAGAAGTACAGAGAAAAGTTTAATATGCTCATGGCCATATTTTATCTGTAATCCCTTTGTACTCCCTCCTAACCAGGTTTTTTTTTGTTTGTTTGTTTTTGTTTTTTGTGAGGAGGGGGTGCTGGAGATTGAACTCAGGGCATTGAGCTTGCTAGGCAAATGCTCTACCACTGAGCTAAATCCCCAACCCCTAACCAGGTTATTTTAAAAAAAAAAAATCCCTGTCTTATTTTAATAGCCTAACAATATTTATAAACTAATTCATAAATATAAACTATAAACATTCATATTTATGAATTAGGAAGCATTTTAAAATTATTTTTTTATTTAAACATTTTTTTGTTTTTGAAACAGGGTCTTGCTATGCAGTTCCGGCTGGCCTTGAACTTACTGTGAAACCCAGGTTGGCACAAAACACACTGTGATCCTCTTGCCTCAGCCTCCCAAGTGCTGAGATTACAGGCCTGCACCACCATGCCTAGTTGAAATGCTTTTACTTAAGTTGGAAAGAATTTTTAGCCTTAAGTGTGTTCTCTCATTGCATGTGGTATTCTGTAGTTGTGTATTATAAACACACAGAACCAGCCAGCTGCTAGTTACATTGTTAGAAATAAAAAGAAGGCAACATTTAAGATTTTTCTGTTTTGTTTTAATAGGTGCACTTGCAAAGCAGGTTTTCAATTTGAAAAGCAGCCATTTCAGAGAAGTGGTTCAAATGATGTTAAGTATATCTGTAGCGCAAAGATTTGAATAAGCTAGTAATTATAAATGGTCTGTTTTTTTTTTTTTCCTCTAGTACTGGGGATTGAACCCAGAGTCTTCACACTGAGCTCTATTTCTAGCCCCCCCCTTTTCAATTTTGAGACAGGGTTCCTAAGTTGCCAAGAGTAGGCTCAAACTTGGAATCCTCCTTCAGCTTCCCATAGGGCAGAGAGCCGCTGTTCTCAAGAAGCTAACCATTTTATTTTTGTACTTTTTTGGTTCATTTTTCTGAGATAGGGTCTTGCTATCAATATCAAGTTTAGGCTGGCCTTCAACTCACTGGTTAGCCTAGGCTGGTCTTGAATTTATGGCAATCCTCCTTACTCAGCCTCCCTAGTGCTGGGATTATGTGTGTGTTCCACCATGCCCAGTCCAAGAAGCTAACCATTTTAGGAAAGCAGTCTATCTGATTCTTTTGGAGATAAATGGGATATTGTAGTCAAGATTTATAGGCTACTGAAAATAATTTGGAAAGGGACTTTTAATTGATTATGGACAAGTAGTTTCTTGAGCCAGATAATCATTTAGGGCACTTTTGAAGTGAATTGTAGACCAGCTCCCTTTTTTAAGTGTCAATTGTAGGTATTTCTCTAGGACCCTGTTATGGTTTGTATCTAGATGTCCCCCCAAAGCCTCATGTGGTAAGAGATAGCTGGATGTAGAGTGTGTGGTTACTAAATTAATCTATTGATCGATTTGGCATGGTTCTGCTGGGATCCAGGATGTGGAACTAAACTTAAAGGTGGGAGTGCTACCCGCCCTAAGGACAGGTAGCCTAGATAAAAGATACAGGAAGAAGCTAACTAGCTGCTTGTTTGCATTGCTTATTTGCATACATTCCTTGCATTTCCTCACTTTACTTTGGTGCCGGTGGGCTACCGGTCTGGCATGCCGGTCCCTCCCTGCCTCTGCCATGCTGCCCTGCCTCGGACCCAGCGGACTATAGACTGAAACCTCTGCAGACTGTGAGCTAATAAACCTTTCTTCCCCTAACTTTGGGTGTCGAGTATTCTGTCCCAACAACGAGAGAAAAGTAACTAAAACAGAACCCATTTTGTATTTTATCTGAATTTTTTGCCAGAATTTACAAAGTCCTAGTGTTTACAGAAAATCAGGCAGATTTTTCTGAAGCATTGTGACAGACATTCATGCCTACATTTACTTTTCAGGCACCTGCTAGTTTCATAACTGAGGAAATAGTTCCCAGGGATGACTACCTAGCCTTTGTGATTAGAGCTGTATTTGTGGGTATGACTGTCTCTTTTTTGCTGACATCATTATGCTTCTTTCTTTAAGGCGTGGTGCTTGTTTGGTAGTCACTTCTGGGCAGGCTTGTTGCATGCACTTTGGGGTGAGCGTGACAAGCAAGGCTGCCTTTTGTGGTCTTTTTATGAACTGGGGTAGATTCATGATTCTTGCCAGGAACTATTCCTTTCGCTATTAAAAGCCATCTGTAATGGAGACTTTCTAGTTAGCCTCATTATTTCTGTATTAATGAGTATCTAGGATAAGAGTTATGTTTCTTTGTTTTGTGTATTTGAGACAGGGTCTTACTGTGTAGTTCAGGCTAGCCCTGAACTCACTACATAGCCCAGGCTGGCCTCAAACTTGTGGCAGTCCACCTGCTGCAACCTCCCAAGTGCTGTGGTTACAGGTGGGTCCTGCCATGCCTGGCTAGATTTATGTTTTGGTGGGGGGAACCAAGGACTATGATAGAGATGGGACATAGAGTTGGTGCGAATGCCATACTGAAAGAGCAGTGGTATGAGTGGGGGAGCATCAACATTGAACAGAAATGTTCTTCTGTTGGTTCGTTTCTTGGTGTCGAAGGTATTACAATGGCGATGCTTATTTTTCAGTCATATTTCTCCTCTTTTGGCCTTGAGTCTTATAGACCAATTTCTTAATATTTGTAGAAAACCATTAGAAGCAATTTGAGGTTGAAGGTGAGTAACATATAGCTGAAGCTGGACATATTTCTTAGCATGTACTGTAGCCATTCATTTTGATGGGATTCTCTGTGGTCGCAGGGGTGTTTACTCTAGAAATAATTAGTGGAGAGGCACTCAGTTCCCAGGTCGTTATTTTATATTTCAGGATTTAGAAAAGAAATTATATTCACTATACCACGTTAAGAAGCTTTAGTTCATTCAGAACAGATTGTTCCATTGTATATCACTGAGATTATGGGATGGCTTTCTCTGGGTCTCAGTTGCCTTACCTGTAAAAAGTGAATGATGCCACCTTACTTTCAGGACTATTGTGAGGATTAACCATGTGCTACATTTAAAGCTTTTTGCACAGTACCTGATGCACAGTGACCACGCAGTAAGTGCTACCTACTACTGCTCCCTATCACTATTATTAGGGGTTTGTGAATAGGTGCTCCCTGGAAGTAGGCCCATGGTCCTCCTGTCCAAAGCACTGTCTAGGCAGCATATCTCAGACTCAGTCTTCCTCTGTTCTGTGAAGATCAAACCAACAACAACAAAAATGCCTTGTGTTAGCTTTTCTTTTTAGCTGATTGGTTTCCCTTATAGTGCAGTGTTTTGATAAGCACTTAGCAAACCAGTGAGGTAATACAAACATTTGATCTCTAATTTCTAACGCAGGTAATCTTAGTAATCCAAATAATGACTAATTGGCTTGTTTTCAGTAAGTTAAAACTGTGAACCATGGGTTAAATTGCCAGATAAAAGGATTATAAAAATGTATGTATTTTTATTTAAAATTCTTCCCACTCTGTTTGCAGACCTCATGGCAGCCTTAATCAGGATACAGTATTGCTTATTTTTTCTTTGGTGGACTTACAAACTTTGATTGAGAATCAAAGGTTTAGTTTATATACCTGGACTAATTTAGGTTTATGATCTGTCTTGCTATAAAGCCATAAGCTTGGTGTCATAGTTGTGGCACATTAGTCAGCCTTTGCTTCTCCTGTCAGGGCTTCTGGCTTGGCATCTGCCCTGCTGTGGCTCAGCTTCAAATGGCATGTTGTAATGTGCCTGGTGCTTGCTGGGATGATGTTGAGGTTACCTGTAGATTAAAGCCCTATTTATTTATTTATTTATTTAGGCACTGGGGATCAAACCCAGGGCCTTGTGCTTGCAAGGCAAGCACTCTAACCACTGAATCAAATCCCCAGCCCTAAAGACCTATTTAAATACAGGACTGTGTCTATCTTTATTAAAATTGAATCTTCTGAATTATATAGAGCCTTTAGAAAAGGCTCCATATGTGTTTGATAATTGGTTTATGTTTAGCTTGGCAGTTGAGTTGGGCATAGAGACCTACCTCAGAGTGCCCTGCCTATGTTAGGGAGTTGATGTGTAAAGGTTTAATCAGCTCTCTTGACTCTTCTTTGACAATGGGCTTAAGTATTACGTATTTATTTCATTAACTAGTGTTGTGTTGTATGGAATATTGCTTGAAATAAATGAGTCACTGGAAAGACAGAGTATGGGATATTTTTTACATTTGGTAAAGTAAGAAATATAAAATTCTTTCAACCTTTTATGTAAAGCAGCTCTGAATCACCTTTTAAGGGTATTTGTTTTGGCTTGGTTGTCTTATATTTTAGCTGTTCATAAAGAAGATTTTTTGTAGAATTAGATAAGTTGATATAAAAGTTCATATGAAAGACAAACATGCAGGAATGGTCAGGAAAACATTAAGAAACCTAAAAACCTACAAGCAAAGCATAGTTAGATATGGTACACATACCTGTGATTGCGGCTACTTAAGAGGCTGAGGCAGGAAGATCTCAAATTTGAGGCCAGCCTGGGCACCTTTGTGGGACCCTTTTTCAAGATGAAAAAGACTGGGATGTAACTCTGGTAAAGCATCCCTGGGCTCCATCCCCAGTACTTGGGGAGGGGAGAAGTCTCTGATTAAAACAGAATGACACTCCTACCTGAAGAGACAACAGGACAGTGGGATGAAAGCTAGGTGTGGTGGCACATGCCTGTAATCCCAGCACTTGGGAGGCTGAGGCAGGAGGATCACCCCAAGTTTGAGGCCAGCCTGGGCTACATAGTAAGTTCAAGGCCAGCCTGAACTACATAGCAAGATGAGACCCTCCCTCAGAAACAAAAACAAAAGCAAAAACAAAAACAGACAGTGGGATGGGCTAGAGAGCCTGGAAGTGGACCAAGTACACAGGAAAATTTAGTGTGTGGTAAATCAGGAGGCAAAGAGAAATTTTTTAATTTGTTTTGTTTTTTGAGACAGGGTCTTGCTATGTAGTTCAGAGTGGTCTTGAGCTCACTATGTAGCCCAGGCTGGCCTTGAACTCTTGGCAATCTTCCTGCCTCTGCCTCCTGAGTGCTGGGATTATAGGCGTGCTCCACTACGCCCGGCCAAAGAGGAATTTTTTTCTTTTTTTTAATTCCATTTTTTAAAAATGTAATACAAGTAGATATTAATAGAGGAGATAGAAAATACACTTCTATGAAAAGAGAAAACAAAATTTCACAACAAGATAATTTGAGAAGAGCAATAGTTAATATACTGTGTATCATGATTTTAAAAGAATGGCCAAAATGTTACTCAGAGTACACATCATAGGCAAAAAAAGATTCTTTTTGGTGGGGGGAGGTGCTAGGAATCGAGCTCAAAGCCTTGCAGTTGCTAGGCAAGCGCTCTACCCCTTGCACTAAATCGCCAACCCCAAAAGATTCTTATACAAAGGGGAAACAAAGGACAAAGCTCTCACAAAGAGGAATTTTTAAATGAATTATACTGTGCAACCTACTAACCATTTGGAAAGTATAAAATTAGTATGGTGACACAGGCTATAACCCTAAATCCTTGCACTCTCCATGTGGTGACATACACATTTCACTGCAGCTACTTGAGGCTGAGGTAGGAGGAGCACAAATTCAAGCCTAGCCTGGGCAGTTTAGCCACTCAGCAGGACCCTGTCTCAAAACTCAAAAAACAAAACAAAACAAAACAAAACTGTAGCTCAGTGCAAAGACCCTGAATTCAGTCTCCAGTTCTCCAGTTACTGTAAACAAAACAACTAAAAAAGAGATCATGTTTTACATCACACATAGGGGAAAAACCCCAAATAAATGTAGATCAGGGATCTAAGTTGAAAAAACTACAAATTTATATATTCTAGAAGAAAATGTGGATGAGTTCTTTGGTGTAAGATTTTTAACTAACCAAAATCTAGAGATAATAAAGGAAGTGATTGATAAATTTGGTGCAGTGTGTAGCGTAGGACTTCAGGTAGCATGGGGTGAGGAATAAGGCAAGTATGCCCCTTATCTCTGCTGCTGTTCAGCATTGTACTTGCAGGTTTAGCCAGTGTCGTTAGATAAGAGGAAGCAGTTGTGGAAGCAGAACTGGCGAACAGTCAAGCAGGTGTCTTTTATTTGTAGGTCATACTGTGGTGCAGACTAAATGTCCCTTGTCTGAAATACTTGGTACCGGAAGTGTTTGCTTTTTGGGTTTTTTTTTTTTCTTGCAGACTTGGGAATATCTGCATATACATAATGAGATGTCTTCGGGATGGGGCCCAAATTTAAACATGAAATTCTTTTATGTTTTATGTATACCTTACACACATACTCTGAAGGTAATTTCAGATAGTTATTTTTAGAGTGCCTGTGCTTTGATTGTAGTCCATCAGTGAAGCCAGGTGTAAAATTGTTAGTTTTGGCATCATATGGTGTGCAAAAACTTTCAGATTTAGGAATGTTCAACCTGTTTTAGAAAAATGCTGAAGAATCAGTGATAGATTTAACTCAAGTGATAAATGAATTCAGTAAGGTAACGAGATAAAATTTAACATAAAATACAATAGCTTTTTTATACACAGATAATTAAGAGGACTTTGTTTGTTTGGTTTTTGAGACAGAGTCTCACTTTGTAGTGCAGGCTGACTTTGAACAACTCATGGCAATCCTACTGTCATCTGAGTGCTGGGATTACAGGGGTATGCACACCTGGCTCAATTAGAGGATTTAATAGGGGGAAAACCTCCCCTCAAATCCCTGTTTATAAAAACAATTTATGAAGTTATCAGATTTTATAAAAGCCCTAAATAAAAATGTGTAAAATCACTTAGAAACTTTATTTAAAACACTTCTGAAAGGTATAAAAGTAGACTTGAACAAATGGAAAGATAGTTCTTGATCAGGGTGCTTAGCAGTATTAAAATGTCAGTTGTTCCATTAATTTACTAATTAGTGCAGTACTGAAATACAAAGAATATTAATAGACTTGTTTCTGTGTAGTTAGACAAGTTGATAAGATCACATGGGAAAACATGCAAGAATTTTTAACAGAGGTCCTTTTCTTTAGGATAACTGGGATGATGATGACGACGAAAAAAAAGAGGAAGCAGAAGTAAAACCAGGTGAGCCACCGATACACCTCTGTTCTTGGTTTATATATTGGTAGGCATTTGGTGCTTAGGTTAAATTACAGAAGCTCACAAAGTTGAAAATGTTGGTGTTTTGAAACCAACTATCTTTCTACACCCGCCTTTTTCCCTGAATCTCTTCTCTATCAGATTAGATTCCTGCTGTTTTTCTGTCTGTGTGCTGGGTATTGATTGTTAGTAGGAGAGAGTAGAGAATGTGACATTACAGTTGAATGATTTCGGTCTTGTTTATAAGCTGGTAGGGGGATTATAGAAATGTTTGGATCCTAGGGTTTATATTAGAGAGAAAAAGAAAGATCCCCGGAAATTTCCCATTCTTACTTTCTATGACAAGTTGGAAAAGGTTTGGTCTCTTCAGGTATTCAATTATCATGTCTGTCTCATCCATAAACTGGCAAATATTCAATATAATTGGAAAGTAGTCAATATAACTGAATGAAACATTTCTTTATTTTCAGAAATAAAAATTTCAGAAAAGAAAAAAATAGCAGAGAAGATAAAAGAGAAAGAACGGCAACAGAAGAAAAGGCAAGAAGAAATTAAAAAGAGGGTAAGTACTGTTCATTTTCTAAAATATGAGTATATAGAGAATTCTTTCACCAGTAGTGGTACAGTGTCTTAACAGGCTGCAGATGTTACACAGCAATTTGAAGCACTCTGTAAATACTATAAATGGGTACCATAAGACAGGGGAATCCCAAAACAGATTGATTGTGGTTTTTACAGAACACAGCTTTCTACCTTTTTTTTTTTGGTACTGGGGATCGAATTCAGGGCCTTGCACTTGCTAGGCAAGCACTCTTACCACTGAGCTAAATCCCCACCCCAAAACACAGCTTTATGTATTAGAAGGTGTTTTAGGTTTTCACAAACATTCAGGAATAGTCATGATTGCCTAGTGATTACAGTCGATGATTTTTGACAGTGCCTGCCATTCTTTCTAGTCATGATTATCTTGATTATCTACAGGGTACATTTGGAGTGAAATAAGTGTCCATTTCAGTGCCACCTACTGTATAAATGTTTTTGATCTTGATTATTTGGAGCAGGATCAGGAATATTGTATTACTTTATTTGCTTTTTGAATAGAAAACACATCTACACGGTTCAAAAAATCAACAATATTAAAAAGCTTTTTCAAGCTTTACTCATTTGTCCTATATCTCTCCTTGTATTCCATAATTAAGTACTGGTTTCTTACCTCTCAAAGTTTATATTTGGATGTAGCTGTGTATCCTAATTCTCCTCTTTCTTGCATATGGTTTCTACTTTGCTTTCTGCTTAAGATATAATAACAGTCTTTCCATACAAGTCATAGAAAACTATCTTATTTTTTTCTTCACTTTTTATTATGAGAATTTTCAAACATAAAAGTAGAGAAAGTAGCACAATGAATAATACATACTGTCTCACCTAAATTTAAAATGTTAATGTATTGACAAATTTGTTTTATCTATTCTTGTTTTGCTAAAGTAGTAATAAAAAACCATACATTTAACTTTTAAATATTTCAGCATGGATCTCTGAAAAAGGATGTTGTTTATATGATTATAATAACATTATCGTACCTAGTAATGAACAGTGATTTTTTTTTACATGATCTTGTATTGTTTCATACATTTTTGTAGTTATCCCAAGATGCCTTTTAGATGTGATTTGTTCAGACAAGGACCGTGCATTGCATTTGGTTGTTAATATATAATAAGTCTCTGAATAGTGAATATATTCTTCTGTCATTGTCATCCCATTTGTTACGTACCACCCTGCCCCCTCCCCCTTGACTTGTTGAAGAGACCAGGCTGGTTATCTTGTAGGCATCTGAAACCCCCTTTTTGGTGGGGAGATGCTGGCCATCAAACTCAGGGCCGTGTTCTTGCTAGACAGGCGCTCTACCACTGAGCTGAATCTCCAGCCCCAGTGATTAGTTTTGATGCTCAAATTGTTTCAACTTTGGCTAGTAGGAATTCCATTAAGCTGGTTCCTGTGTTCATCTTTTTTTTTTTTTTTTTCCTTGTAGTAATGAAGATTGAATCCAGGGCCTTCACCCTGAGCTACATCCCTAGCTTTAAAAAAAATTTTTTTTTTATTAGAAGAGAGCAGTTTGTTAGTGGCTGAGTTGCTCAGGCTGGGCTCAAATTCCTGATCCTCCTGCCTTCGCCTCTCACAGTGCTGGGATTACAGGCATTTGCCACTGTACCTGATGCCCGTGTTCATCTTTTTGACAGAACCTCATTAGTCTTTGAAAGCTTCCTTGTTTCTGGTATATACAGTGAGTATCAGGCTTACCTGATAAACTCTTCCTCAGTCCTGGAATCAGCCACTTCTCTAAGGTTCTTTTGAGATGAAAATGGTATTTAGAAACAATGTAGTTGCTGCATACTGCTATTAGGATGACCTTGCCTTTGAGATCCCCTTTCATTAACAAAGCTAGGAAATAAGTGTGTGTGTGTGTGTGCGCGCTTGTGTGTGTATGTTTTCATTGGTTCATATCAGTGTTTTCTCTTACACTTAAAATCTTGTTTTCTTTTTTTTTCCCCCTGGTTTCTAATACATACATAATTGTTTGCTTTTTTTCCACAATAGTAATATTACTGTTGTATAAAGCTACTGAATGAAGTTTAGGATTCCTTGCGGTTCTTTTTATTTAGGATATATCCTACTTAGGATGTATAATTTAGTTCTAGGTCCTAAAATCATTTGAATATTTTCCTTATGTCATTTGGTATATATTTTAGAGAAATTCGTTCCTGGTTCGTTTTTAGTTTGAGATCTTTTCCTTTTGCATTTACTTTTTAATTTTTTTTATTTTTTTATTTTTTTATTTTATTTTAAACCAAGAACATGTATTAGTACATTGTACGTATAATGATCACATTCATCTCATTTATTTTGTACCTGTACATGATGCATCTTGGTTCTCCCCCCTCTTCCCCTCCCCTCCCCTCTGTTCCCTCCCTCCCTGTTTACAGCGGGTTTATTCATATTTCTCCATGATTTCCCTTTCCCCTTTCTTTCCTTTGTTCCCTTCCTGCTTTTCCCCCTTCTCTCTTTCTAGTGCTCCTCTTCTTTGTATATTACCTTCCTTTTATATATCTATTACACCTGTTTGTCCTTATTTACACTTATGGTTCTCATATCAGAGAAACAATTCGATGTGTACTCATGAGTGTCTGATTTGTTTCACTTAAAAGTATGTTCTCAAGGAACATCCATTTACATACAAATGACTAGTTTATCCTTTTTTATGGCAGTGTAGTACTCCATTGTGTAGAAAAACCACAGTTTCTTTAGCCATTCATTGGTTGTTGGGCATTTAGGTTGTTTCCAAGACTTAGCTATTACAAATTTTGTTGCTATAAACATGGTTGTGCATATATCCCTGTGGTATTGTTATCGGACGGGTTCCGATATTCCTGGGTTCTTTCCCTCCTCAAGCAAAGAATTGAATGAGGGAGACAAAAAGTAGTTCTAAAGTTTTATTTAAAGTATAGAGAAGAGAAGAAAAGGAAAGTTGAGCATAACAATAGATACAGCAAAATGGGTACCGGCCCTATAAGGCATTATAGGGGTTACCATGAGACAGGCATGGTAGCTGTGGCGCTGGGGATGCAGCCATCGTCTTCCATGGGAGAGAAAAAGGAGAGCTCCTTCCCGGTGGCATGGTAGAGAAAAAGGCCTTGCTTCAGGTGTTGCTACTATTTTTCGAATGGAGTTCCCATGGAATCTCGTGAGAATTTCCTGCAGTCCACGTGAGGGGTGGTGCTTGAAAAATCACTCCTCAGGCTGACGTCAGGTCCAGGCCACTCCCCCAGGTCACGTTCCCTTGCCAGCCAGTCTTAGCCTACCCTAATCCTATTTCAGTATGATGATTTTAATTCTTCTGGGAAGATCTCCAGTAGGCAAATAGCTGGATCAAATAGAACCTCTAGTTGTAGTTTTTTGAGGAATCTCCGTATTGATTTCCACAGTGGCTAGACCAGTCTGCATTCCCACCAACAGTGGAGGAGGGTTCCTTTTTCCCCATAGCCCCGCCAGCATTTGTTATTGGTTGATTTTTTTCATAAACGTGGTTCTTTCTGGAGATAGAATCTTAATGTTGTTTTGATTTGCATCTCTCGAATGTCTAGTGATGTTGAACATTTTTTCATATATTTATTTGCCATTTTTATTTCTTCATCTGAGAAATATTTATTCATTTCAGATGCCTGTTTTTGGATTGGGTCTTTAAATTTAGGTGGTTTAATTTTTTTGAGTGCTTTGTATATTCTAGATGTTAGACCTTTGTCTGATGGATAGCTAGCAAAAATTTTTTCCCAGTCTATAGGTTTTCACCCTGCTCTGTTGGTGATTTCTTTTGCTGTGCAAAAGCTTTTTAATAGCATGTGGTCCCAAGCACTGATTCTTTGTATTGTTTCCCGTGCAGTCTGGGAACTGTTCATAAATTTTTTCCCTACCCCTATGTCTTCGTGGGTTCTTCCTATTCTATTCTCTAGTAAATTTAATGTTTCTGTCTTAATGTTTAGATCTTTGACCCACTTTGATTTGAGTTTAGTACAAGGTGAGAGACATGTATCTAATTTTAGTTTTTGGCATGTGGCAAGCCAATTTTCCCAGCACCATTTGTTAAAGAGGCTATCTTTCTTCCAGTGAGGGTGTTTGGCTCCTTTGTCGAAGATGAGGTATTTGAGTGTGTTTGGGGTTGTTTCTGTATCCTCCAGTCTATTCCATTGATCCTCAGATCTGTCTTTTTGCCAGTACCATGCTGTTTTTATCACTGTAGCATATAGTATAGTTTTAGGTCGGAGACTGTGATGCCCGGTGCTCTTCCCTGTTGCTTAGGATTATTTTTGCTATTCTTGGTCTCTTCTGGTTCCAGATGAAATTCATGATTGTCCTTTCTAAGTCTTTGAAGTATGTTAATGGTATCTTGATTGGAGTTGCATTAAATCTGTATAGTAGTTTAGGAAGTATAGCCATTTTCATTATGTTGGTTTTTCCTACCCAGGAACATGGGATGTCTTTCCATTTTTTGATATGCCTTTCAATTTCCTTCTTTAGAGTGCTGTAGTTTTTGATGTAAAGATCTTTTACTTCCTTTGTTAGATAGATTCCTAAGTATTTTACTTTTTGTGTGTGCAATTGTGAAAGGTATATCTTCTATTATTTCTTTTTTGGTGGGTTTATTATTTGTGTATAGGAATGCTGTTGACTTTTGGGTGTTGACTTTGTATCCAACAACACAACTGAATTTAGTTATTAAATCCAGAAGTTTTTTGGTGAAGTTTTTTTGGGTCTTCTATGTAGAGTATCGTGTCATTCGCAAATAATGATAGTTTAACTTCTTCCTCTCCTTTTTTTTTTTTTTTTTTTTTTTGGTGCTGGGGCTCCAACTCAGGGCCTTGTGCTCATGAGGTGAGCACTCTAACCACTGAGCTAAGTCCCCAGCCCAAACTTCTTCCTTTCCTATCTTTATTCCTTTTATTTCTTTCTCTTGTCTAATTGCTCTGGCTAATGTTTCTAGAACTATGTTGAATAATAGTGGCGATAGTGAGCAACCTTGTCTTGTTCCAGATTTTAGTGTGAAAGCTTCCAGTTTCTGACCATTTAGTGTGATGTTGGCCGTTGGTTTGTCATCTATGGCTTTTATCAGATTTAGATATACGCCATCTATTCTTAATTTTTGTAGTGTTTTTATCATGAATGGCTGCTGGATTTTGTCAGATGCTTTTTCTGCATCTATTGAGATGATCATGTGATTTTTGTCTTTGACTTCGTTCATATGGTGTGTTACATATATTGATTTGTGTATGTTGAACCATCCCTGCATCCTGGAATGAATTCTACTTGGTCGTAATGTGTAATCTTTGATAATGCGTTGTATTCTGTTGCCAGTATCTTGTTGAGAATTTTTGCATCTATGTTCATTAGGGAGATTGGCCTGTAGTTCTCTTTTTCAATTGGGTCCTTTTCTGATTTTCTTATCAGGGTAGTGCTTGCTTCCAGAAATGATTTTGGAAGTACTGCTTCCTTTTCAATTTCATTAAAGAGTTTGAGGAATAGTGGTATTAGATCATCTTTGAATTTCTTGTAGAATTCGACTGTGAAGCCGTCAGGACCTGGGCTTTTCTTTATAGGTAGGTTTTTAATTACCTCTTCAATTTCAATGGCTGATATTGGTTTATTAAGTGTTTGTATCTCTTCTTGGTTTAGTTTTGGTAATTTGTATGTTTCTAAGAATCTGTCCATTTCTGCCGTATTTTCCATCTTGTTTGAATATAGGTTCTTGAAGTAGGTGTTGATGATCCTTTGATCCTTTTGCATTTACTTTTTCTTTTTTTTGGTGGGAGTACTGGGGATCGAACTCAGGGGCCTTACACTTGCAAGGAAAAGTGTTCTACCACTGATCTAAATCCCCATCCCCCCTTTTTTGTTTTTTTTTTTGTTTTTTTGAGACAGAGTCTCACTATGTAGCTCAGTCTTGCTATGTAGCTCAGAGTTCAAGGCTGGACTTGAATTCTCAGCGCTCATCCTGCCTCTGCCTCCCAAGTGCTGGGATTACAGGCATGCACCACCATGCCCAGCCTACGCCTGGTTTATTTTGAATTTTTTTGTTTTTTGTTTTATTTTTGGTGCTGGGGATCGAACTCAGGACCTTGTGCTTGCTAGGCAAGCACTCTAACCACTGAGCTAAATCCCCAGCCCTTTATTTTGAATTTTGGTATGAGAAATATATGACTTGCTGAGATAGTTAAACCAAAAATTTTCCCTTTTTCTTTCTAGAAAGTGTTCTAAGATTTAACTTGTCATGTTGCCCTTTTTCATTTCCTTCTTGAGAAATGTGATGTATTTCAGAATAAATTTCTGAGTCAAAATCTTCAAACTGCATAGCCATGAATAACCCTGAAAAATACAATGGTCCTTTACTTTCCCCTTAGTAAATATTATAAAGATTTCCCTTATGGTAAACATGGTTGTTGTAGAAATTATGTAACAGTATATAGCAGATACACACTAAAGTGTTAATTGTCATTGTGTCTTTTTGTATTTGTTACAATAATTACTTTTTTTTTTTTTGATAATGGTGCTGTCAGACCCAAGGCTTTTTGAACATTAGCTAAACACTCTTTCTTATACCCCAGTTCAGTAACTGCTTTCATAGTTGTAGAATATAGTAAACATAATAAAAATATAAGGGAGAATCTTTTCTGATGCTTTGAATAATGACATTTTTTTAATGTGTTTTGATGGGACTGAATTCATATATCTGGCTGCTGGGCAGCTCTGATTTGAAATTAGTCATCCTGCCTGCTTGAATAACTGTCCCATCCGGTGGCTAATTTGTGGTGTAGCAGTTGTAAATGCATACCATATACACCAGCAGGGAGGTACTTGTAAGATTTCCATGTTAAAATTTAGAGGATTATTGATAAACTATTAGTTTAATGAAATATGTTTGTTGATTATTGTAATAAGTTTTAATTGGTATGAATAGTATTCATTTTTATATTTAGGTATTAGTTACTCAGATTCAAGCAACTAATTAGATTCTGTCCCTTTATAGACTTTTTATTAATTTTATTGGTAAAAAGATCAATCAGTGATTAGATCTGTTTGTACCACTGGTGGTACAAGGCACTTGATGGGACAGTCATGCCTGTACCAGTGGTGGTTAAAGCCTGTGGGAATGTGTTAATATCTACATAGTATTGTTGGATAGATGTGCCATATTTATGTTAGACTATTCTTTGTTGGACATTTAGGATGTCTCTAAATTTTTCTGAAATTACACATCCTTGTGCTTAAATATTTGTGTGCATCTTAGGTGTCTTAAGATAAATACCTAGAAGTAGAATTACTTGATTAAAGCATATGAATTTCTTTTCCCATGTTGGGGCTTAAACCCAAGGTTTTCACTTATGCTAGGCAAGTAAGTGATCTACCATTGAGCTATATTTTCAGCTCCCATATGAAAGTTTTTTTTTAACACTTGATGCATACTAGGTTGCCCTAGAAGGTTGTTCCGGGATAGTCTTCGTAGTAGCAAAAATGTGAGATTGCCTTTTTTCCCTTGACCATGAGCTTAGTTCCTTATTTCTAAAAAATAGTGTATGGAGCCAAGTGTGGTAGCACATGCCTTTAATTCCAGCACTTGGGAACCTGAGGCAGGAGAATTGCAAGTTCAAGGCTGCCTGGGTAACTCGGCAAGACTCTTTCTCAAAATAAAAGAGCTGGAATATAGCTCAGCACTCCCTGGGTTCAATCCCCAGTACTTTAAAAAAAAAAAAAAAAGAAAACACACTTTTGCTGGGTTCACTCTTCACTTCTGTTACATTACTAGGTGTGTTAACTTCTGTTATTGTGGGCTAATTGTTTAACCCCTCTGTCTCTGGTTTTATCTGTACAGTTGGGATAAGAATATCTGAAGTGTAAGCCAGGCCTTGTGACACTTACCTGTAATCCCAGTACTTGGGAGCCTGAGGCAGGAGCATCATAGTTCTAGTTTCACTTGGGCAGTTTACAGAGACCTTGTCTGTAAAGGGGGAGGTGGGTAGAGACATACTTCAGTATGTGCCTGTGTTCAGTCCCCAGCACAAGAAATGTACTGATCCCATCCTAATTCCAGCCCTCTTAATGCTTCTGTTCCATTTCATTTTAGTTAGAAGAACCTGAAGAACCTAAAGTGCTAACACCAGAAGAACAATTAGCAGATAAACTACGGTTAAAGAAATTACAGGAAGAGTCAGACCTTGAATTAGCAAAAGAAACTTTTGGTAAGATGGTGTGCAGTTACATTGTACCAGGTGAAAGCTCTAGAAGTCTTAGTAGTTGTGAAATTCAGAAAACATCTTTAAAGGAACAACACTGTGTCTAATGTAGATATTGGAAAGCAGTTTTAATCTCTGTATTTACTTGAGAAGGTAGAGTGAAGCACATGATTTTGAATAGTTGGAATATCAAAAGATTTTTAAAAGAAGTAGTCATTGGCCCCCAATAAAGAATACTGTTGCCTATAATGTGGTTATTGGCTGGATGAAGTTGAGATGAAATCAGAGGCCCCTAGCTTTGCAGTTTAAATACTGAGCTGACTACAGCCCTATCCTGTTGGCTTAAATCTAGGTAGAACTGGGACAGTAGGATTCTGGTGCAGGTCGGGCATCCATCCTTGGCTTTTTTTGGGGGAGGGGTGGTGGTGGTGCTGGAGTTTGAACTCAGAGCCTTGTGCTTCCTACCACTGAGCTAAATCCCCAACTACCTGTCCTTGGCTTCTTGTCCTCAGGGTCATTTCTATCCATGATCCTTCCCAGCCCTACAATGCCCTGTCTTTCAAGGGCTATCATTATGCCTGCAGCTGTGGTTCATGGGTGAGATAAAAGCAGTGTGGAGTGTTCCAGGGGGACAGTCACATGACACAGAGGGTAGCATAAAAGACATGCAGAGAAATTGTTAAAACTTTTACTTCAGGGGATGGGGATTTACCTTAAGTGGTAGAGTGCTTGCCTAGGAAGTGCAAGGCCCTGAGTTCAATCCCTAGCAGCTACTGCAAAGCCTTTACTTCAACCAAATTTGTTACTCTTAGCTATTGGGTGCTTTTCAGAATAGAACATCAAATAATTAAATAACTTTGAAATTGAAATCTATAACCAAGAACTGTCTAGCTCAGTGATGGCAAACCTTTTAGTGACTGCTCAATCTGCAACCTAAAATCCACTTACTTAAAACAATTAAATCTGAATACTGAGTTTTTAGTTTAGAAAAAACAACTCATACACTTGTCTCACGTGCGGACAGGGGGGACTCTATGCTTGCTGCTTGCCGCAGCACATGTGCCATAGGTCACCACCACTAGTCTAGCTATTCTGACCTTCACCCAGCCTTTCTTCACAAAAGTGCATGAAGAGACTGACTTAGTAATCACTCCCTTTCCTTAGGGAAGTAGGACCTTATCTCTCGCCAGTGGCAGTAGATGCTCCTTGAGGTTTCGAAGGTCCTAAAAGTTCTCATGTAATTAAAGAGGGCACTTGGCCATTATTCTGTGTCTTCACAGGATGGTAAAAGCTGCCCATGAGCCTATTAAAGAGGTGAATTTATTTGATGTACATAAAGCCTAGTATGGAATACCAGTTAGTGTGTGAAAACAGTATATATTCATGCAGTCATTGGTTATAGGATTTTACTGTTGTGTTTCGCAGACTAATACTGAATCTGATATTAATTAATTTGACATTGAAAAGCCTATAGAGGCATACTTGTCTTTTAGATTTCATTAATTTTTTTAGGATTTAACACATGGTTTACCTCAACTGAGCTTCTAGAGCTAGCTGGATGTCTTTTACTCCCTAACCCCTGGGCTGTAGGCTGTTTTCAGACAGTGCTTTAAGAGCCTACTTTTTGTGCCATGTACTTTTATGGTAGCTTCTGAATCCTGTGGGTGGTTTGTAATACAACATGTATAATGAATGAACTACATAGGGTTTTATTTACAAAGGAAGCCTGTTATTTTGATTCTTTTTTTTTTTTGTGGTGCCGAGGATCGAACTCAGGGCCTTGTGCTTGCAAGGCAAGCACTCTAATCACTGAGCTAAATCCCCAGCTTTTTTTTTAATTCTTTTTTTTTTTTTTGAAGCCTGTTATTTTGAAATAGGTATTACAACATTAAAATGACATTTATGACACAGAATTGTTTATCTGTTGATCTTTTTTTTTTTTTTTTTTTTTTGGTGCTAGGGGTTGAGCTCAGGGCCTTGTGCTTGTGAGGCAAGCACTCTAACCGCTGAGCTAAATCCCCAGCCCTTATCTGTTGATCTTTTGTGTGGTCCTGCTGGGCATTGAATTAGGGCCTCATGCATGCTAGGCAAACACTTCACTGCTGAGCTGTGCTCCCAGCGCATACATTTTATTGTGTGCATGTGCATGCTGGGTATTGAACTCAGGGCCTTGTGTTTGCTAGGCAAGCACTCTACCACTGAGCTAAATCCCCAGCCCCTATATGTGCTTTTAATGAATGTATTAAATAAGGATCCAGTGTCAGGTCTGCTATGTGTTTTGAAAGTAATGATGATTGAACACTATTGCAGGAAGGAGTATTACAAAAACTCTAATATGATATGTCAGTATCTGTGGTCTCTGCTGGTAAGTCATTTTGCTCGTGCCATTGTAATTTGTTACCTGCTACCTGTAATAAAAAGTGAATGAAATGGTAAATTACAGATTAGAAAAAAATCAAGATGTAAGTTTTTTCTCAAGTTCACAGATTCCCTATATTTCGTTCAAGGAGTCCAGTATCCTAGGAACCTTTGTTTTGGAATGAAGTAATGGGGTTATTTATATAGCTAATTGGTTTATAAACACCTAAAAAAAAGCCCTTAACTTTCTAATATTTTCAGTCCTTCTCTCTTGCAGGTGTTAATAATACAGTTTATGGAATAGATGCTATGAATCCATCTTCAAGAGATGATTTCACAGAGTTTGGAAAGTTACTAAAAGATAAAATTACACAATATGAAAAATCACTATATTATGCCAGTTTTTTGGAAGCCTTAGTTCGAGATGTGTGTATTTCATGTAAGTAATTCTAATCTCTGATCCCTGTGGCTAATTTAGTGAGGAGAGCCTTAGGAGGATGGGAGGGTTTATTTGGTTTGTTTTTGCCTTTTGATGCTATAATACAGACTCAGGATTTGCTTTTTAGCAATTTATTGCCTTGGGAATGTTGTTCTGGGTGTACAGTTAGTGAGAGTGTTGGGTTTTTGGAAGAGGGTGGGGCAGGCTGCCTTCTTGTTTTAATAGTCACTTTCCAGGCAGACAGACTTCTGGTCTTGTAGGCAAGATAGCTGATGAAACACCAGTTCATTCTGTTTATCTGATAATCTCTTGAAAGGGCTGTCTTAGTTACTTTTTTCTCATTGCTGAGACAAAATACTCAACACCCAAAATTAGGGGAAGAAAGGTTTATTTAGCTCACAGTTTGTAGAGGTTTCAGTCCACAATTGGCTGGATCCAAGGCAGGGTGGCATGGCAGACAGGCAGAAAGCAGAAGGCAAGCAAGAGAGCAAGCAAGGGAATAAGCAAGGGGTAGGCAAGCCTCTTTCTGTCCCTTATATCTCATCCAGGCTACCTGGCTTACCTGGCTTTTATGGTGGGTAGCACTCCCACTCTTAATCCTAGCATCATATCCTTGATCCCAGCAGAACTATGCCAAACCAGTCAGTGGACTAATTTAGTAATCACACACTTTAGATCCAGCCCCATCTATGACCATGTGAGGCTTTGGGGGGGACATCTAGACACAAACCATAACAGGGGCTATAAAGTATCTTTTGGGCAAAGTGGTCTCTGGACTTGTAAGATTGTAGAGATGGCTTAAACTTCACATATTTTATGAATGAGAAAGCCTAAAACAAGAGTTGACATTTAAAAAAAAAAATTGACATTTTGTCGGGCAGAATGGCTATGGTGCCATGCCCTGTAGAGTCACACATTTTTGGGTAGGGTGTATCGGTACAACAGCCTTGGGTGGTGTAGTGCTAATGTGGAAGGGACTGGTTTTGCAGCATATGCTGTTTTTAAGATTGAGAAAAAAGAATCCTTTATAATTAGTCAAAATTAGGTTTTCTTGCTGAGCGTGGTGGCACATGCCTGTAATCCCAGCACTCGGGAGGTTGAGGCAGGAGGATCGCCACAAGTTCCAGGCCAGCCTGGGCTACTGTACATAGTGAGTTCAAGGTCAGCCTGAACTATATAGTGAGACCCCCACCACCCCCTCCCCCCAAAAAAGGGTTTTCTTTAAGAAATGATCACCAAGCAGAGATTCTATATTTATTTGGTCAGTGATATACCCAGAGTTCATATTTTATTCTGCATGTACCGTTTTTCTTTTTTTGGATGTGCCTTCTAATCAAAACTGAACCTTGTCTGGTGGATTAAAAACTGGTGGGTTCTTCAAAGATGGGAGAGCATGTTGTCCACTAAACAGGCCTGTCACTGGTAGTTACTGCTTTGATTCTAGCTTCTGTGCTAGAAAATGGAGTCTCCTTAAAGGAGGTTGTCACTTGCAGGTTTAAGAATTGTTGCTGAGCCAGAAGTGGTCACACAGCCCTGTGATCCTATCACCGAGGGAGGTTGAGGCAGGAAGACCACAGGTTCAGGTGCTGCTGGGTGAACTTAGGAAGACCTTATCTCAAAATAAACAATTAAAAAAGGGCTGGGGATGTAGCACAATACATAATAGAATGCACTCAGCTTTGATCCCCAGTATTGGGAAAAAATTGTCACTGGGAATGTCAGTGAACACCTTGTAACCACAGCATTGAGGAAGCTGAGAGGCAGAAGGATCGTGAATTTAAGGCCGTCCTGGACTTTGTGTCTCAAAAAAAGTCATTCCGTATTCATTTAGCTACTCTCCTCACTGAGCATTTAGGGCATGGGCATGGTAAGGAAGGGAGCATTGTGAGCTATAAAACACAGACACAGTTTCTCACAGTTGAGCTATGGTATGCTGGTAATTACAGGACATTATACAAGGTGTGATACCAAAAAAAAAAAGTTTAAATTTTTAAAATTTATTACAGTGATCTGGGCATGGTGGCACACACCTGTAATCCCAGTACTCGGGACACTGAGGAAGGAGGAGCGCCGTGAGTTTGAGGCCAGCCTGGGCTACATAGTGAGTTCAAGGCCAGCCTGAACTGCATGGTAAGACCCTGCCTCAAAAAGACAAAAACAAAAAAAAGTGAAGGACACATTGCTGTTAATCTCCCTTAAAATACTTGTCCTCATTTTGAACACACTTACTTGTCATTCTTTCATGGTTATTTTGACTTTGGAAAAGAGCCAAAAGTAACACAGTGCCAGATCTGGTGAATAAGGTGGATGAGGACACACTGTCATGTTTTTATGAGCCTGCCTTTCTACTGGATGATACTTGGGAGCAGCATTCACTGTATTTTTGATCACAGCTTGCAAAGGCACAAAAAACTTCCAGAACTGCTTGAAAAAGTGGCAAGAACAATATGTGTGTCTTTTACTGTAATTTTTTTTTTAATTTTAAAATAATTTTTTTTCCTTTTGGGGGTTGAGACAGGGTCGCACTATGTAGCTCAGGTTGGCTTTGAACTCTTAAGTATATAGTCCAGGCTGGTTCTGAACTTGTGATCCTCCTGCCTCAGCCTCCTGAGTGCTGGGATTACAGGTATGCGCCACCATGCATGGCTAACCTTACATTTTTTGATCAGCTTGTGTAAAGTCAAATTTTTGTTACCGAGTTTACCGTTTTACTTTAAATAATGAGTTCTGATCTGTGATCCCAGTCATAGGCAGAATGATTCCTTACCACCTTAATATTTGAAAAGAAATTCAGTCATTTCAAAATTAAAGTTTTTATTTTTATTTTTTTTATTTTTTAACCAAGAACATGTATTGGTACATTGTTCATATTTTTTTTTTTTTTTTTTTTTTGAGACAGGGTCTTGTTATGTTATTCAGGTTGACCTTGAACTCAGGCTGGCCTAAAACTTGTGGCAGTCTTCCTGCCTCAGCCTCCCCAGTGCTGGGATATCAGGTGTGCATCATCACACTCAGCTTCCGAATTACAGATTAATGATAGACAAGTTACGATTCTCAAAACACTTTTGAAAGGATGTCTCTTTTGCTTTAACTTCTCAAAATGCTTGAAACTTGAGGTTTTGTGGATGTCTCTCTTTCGTTTTAGTGGAAATTGATGACTTGAAAAAGATTACCAATTCATTGACTGTGCTTTGCAGTGAAAAACAGAAGCAAGAAAAGGTAAGAGCAAGCCATGTAGGGAAATGTTTATTACATTAGGGTTAGTTATGAGCAGAATATTTTCAGTAGATGTAGGAGGAACCTGTCAAATTTAAAGTTAAGCAGTTGAGCGAAGTGTGGTGGTGCACACTTGTAATCCCAGCTGTCTGGGAGGCAGAAGCAGAGGATTAAAGGACTGAGCCCAACTTAAAGATGTAGCCAGACCTTTTGTTAAAATAAAAATATACGAAAAGGGCCTGGTTCAGCCCCTAGTACCACAGAGACAAACAAATGTACAAAACCAAGCAGCTCACCAAGCCATTGAAGGTGGACAAGGGGCGCAGGTGCCATTGCTCTCCTTTTGGTTCGTAGACATCTTGGTGGTGCTCCTTCCTGAGTTAACTGAGATTGCCATAGCTTAGGCTTGAGCTTTCCTTTGAAAAATTCAAGTTTTTCTGGGACCAGCAGCTTTGGAATCTCTGTGAGGGTTGCTATACCAGATAAAATGCCAGTAGCAGATAAAGTCTCATGAATTAACTTTCTCTCTTATCCTTAGCAAAGCAAAGCCAAAAAGAAGAAGAAAGGTGTGGTTCCTGGAGGGGGATTAAAGGCCACCATGAAAGATGACCTGGCAGATTATGGTGGTTATGATGGAGGATATGTACAAGACTATGAAGACTTCATGTGACATTTTATCTTCTCCTGGTGTCTTCTTTCTGTTGCCCACAATCCCTTCAACATGTAGCACAACTTCCTTTCCTTTCAGTTCTGCCAAATGCTACAATCAGAAGTGCAGTATCTTTTGTGCTGGTTATTTAACCCCTTGACACTTAGGTGCTAATGTGCAAATGAGGGAACTTGGATCTTGCTGCCAAGGGGTTAAAATCGGGAACCTCAATTGCTACTAAATCATAGTTTAAAAACATCTAATGATGTTGTCATTGTTGCTGTCTGATTCTGTAGCAGCATTCACTAAATTGGAAACAAAGGTTGCAACATGACAAGAAATTATGTAGTATTTACCAGCACCATTCAGTAATACAGCCTTAACCATACCTCCTTGAACTACTTCATAACTTGTCAAGAAAAGCAGTTTGCAGCAAGGGCATGTGGTGTGCACCTAGTATTAAAATTGCTTTGTCTTAAAATTGAGCGTCAGGATATTAAAAATCCATTGTGAAGAAGACTGCTTATTTCAGAGTGAAGATACTTAAAAATTAAATGACCAAAACCCTCCAACTTTGAAGCTGAAGCAGGTAAACCTCTCCATTATTGCAGTACAAGTTGTGGAATCTGTTGAGTGCATAGACTATCTAGTTTTTAATTTATTAGATTATTTCTGCTGATGGTGTGCTTCAGGATTGGGGAGGAAAACTGCTTGATTCAAGTGTCTGAGAAACACATCTCTTTTGTTCTTCTAGGCTGCAGTGGAACAACTTTTAACAGGGTTTTGGCATTTCCTTTCCTTTATAAAACATGCTCAGCAAATTGCACCAGTTAACTACAGTTTCGTAAATTGTTATGTTCACAATTATGACATCTGCAATGTTTTATAAAGCAACTAATTTAATAAAATCACTATTGTGAGGACTTAAATTTTGTGTTACATCCCAAGAGATATTTTTGGAGAGTACAGAACACAGCTCTTGGGACTAGAGTTATCTATATACTTACTAAAGCTTAATCAGTGTTTGGTGTAGTTAGAGCTTTAGAGCGAGAATGATTTGCCAGGTTGTTAGTAGTGTCACCATACAGCAACAAAGCTATAAGGCTATCTTATTTATTTGGGAAATTATTTTTTTGTTTAGATACTAAGGCCAAATTAAGTACTAGAAGAACTATTTATTTGGAGTGATGGAGCCTATAACTCGGGTTATGGCTATAAGCATAAACTGGGATCTTTATCTTGTCCTAAGTGATTTAACAAGATTTGTGGATTTGTCTTTTTTTGTCCCAGGTGTCACTACCAGGGCAAAAAAAAAGTTTTTCTGGGCGGGTACTGGGGATTGAACTCAGGGCCTTGCGCTTGCTAGGCAAGCATTCTACCACTGAGCTAAATCCCGAACCCCTTAAAATGTTTTTAATTTCCATAGGAAATAGGATCCTCAGCTCTCTAGACTTAAGTGTAAGACAGGACCATTTAAATGACTTGGTAAATTACTAGAAGGACTGACTACACAGCAATAATTATGGCAAATACTGTTTTAAGGCAGACAAGGGCTAAGATTTCCTTAGCAGTAATAATGACATACACTGAATTTAAAAGCTATTTTATTATAGTAAGATCAGTCTCTAACAAATGAAAATGTATCACCTGTTCCTTAACTGTGTAAATAATATTAAATTTCTTTGAAACTGGAATCTGCAGGCACAGGTATCCTTTAATCACTTGTGTCACCTCATAATGCAGAAATCACCCTAAGGAAGCTTTTGATCTTAATTCCAGCATCCATGTAAAATGGTATAGGCGAACAATCACTTCCAAACAGGAATTTCCTGATGAAAATTCTCTCCTTCGTTATCCACCACCCTCAAAGGAGTGAGGTGGTATAGTCCTGGGCTTTCCCAACTCAGACCACAAAGCTGCGCAGTGCATTCTACTCTTGATCATGGACATGTATCACAACCTCTTAGCATTACAAGACAACAGGCACCTCTGAAATCATCTAACCTGCAAGCATGTCCTTTAGACAGCAACCTGTTTGAGGGTCCTTCAGAAGCACATTTACAATTTCATAAAATTTGTGTTCATATGCCAAGTTGTAATACAAGTAGATATCTTCACAATAGGAGAGTAACTTCTTCAGGTTTTCTGTGACCATGTCTGTAGGCTGGTGTTGTTTATATCTAGACAAAGAAACATAAAAAGCACAGCTTAAATACGATATCTTGAATGAGGGCTGCTGTCTCTGACACTACTCCCTGTAGAGAGGGTGCTGTCATTGGGAGATTATTTTCATTAAAAATATGTCAATGTTGACTTCCAGCCCCAGCACCGAAAAACAAAAAAATATGTCAGTGTTCACCTTGATTAGAGTAAGTTTAGTACCCCGAAAACCTCTGGGTTAAGTTCTTTTGGCACCTCACATAAGCAAACTATTCTTACTCATCTGCTTGCACAAATCTGCTAAAGATTACTCTTCTGGAGACTTCTTGACATCTCTCTGCCATTTTAAGCAGAAGAGTAAGCTAAAGGCATATTGTACTTAGCCATAAATTTCTTTTTCCCATCTCATCTCACAGGTAAGGAGAAAAGTTTAGTCGACCATGACCTCCAACTCATACCAGACGGGGTCTCACTGTGTTCCCCAGGCTGGTCTTAGCCCAGGTGAGCTCCCACTGCAGTTTCCCAGCTGGGACTGTGTAGGCATGGGCCACTGTTCCCAGCATTATCAACTTTTTATTTTATTTTTTATTTTTTTGGTGCTGGGGATCGAACTCAGGGCCTTTTGCTTGCAAGAGCATTATCAACTTTTAAAACTTACTTTTTTGAAATCTCTTCAAATATACTGGGTCTTAATAACCTTTGCTGCTTAAATTCTTCCAAGTAATTAAAGTCTCCTTTAAGAATCACTCGTTGGTACAGAATTTCAGCCCAATCTGGAACAAAGTCATAGGCCTCGGCTACAATAGATGCCTTAAAAAGACAGACGTGAAGGAGGACACAAGTTAGAGCCCGTTTGATGCACAGCTGAAGGCGAATTCTAGAAAACAACACCACACCATGCAGTGAATATGATCATTATCAACTCTGCTTAGACTTTTTATCAGAATTGGTGAAAAGTATGGTATTACTTTATACCCCTATAAACCCCCAAACACGTACCTTCAGTGTTTGTAGCTTTCTTCACAATGGATTACTGAAACTGAAAAAGAATGTATCCCCAAACTGAACTGTACAAGGAACAGGGAAGGGCTGAATCACTGGTGTCAATCCTACTCCATCTAAAGGGCTAGAACCCATCTACTGGCAGCCCTTCTCAGTGCTAACACAGGTGCACGATTCTACACGCACAGGCTGAGATTCTTGGATCTGAACTTAACTATCTCCAGGGCCAAAAGAGAGATACCTCTCTTGGCTTAATAGGATGGGGAAAAGGAGATGGTGGTGTTTCACGCCATCTAAGGTGGCCAAAAGAACATGCTATAGAGAAACAGGCCAAATCTCTCTCTTTTTCTTTTTCTTTGTTTTTTTTGAGACAGGCTCTTGGTATTTAGTTCAGGCTGGCCTTGAACTTGAGGTGATTTTCCTGCCTCAGTCTCCCAAGTGCTGGGATTACAGGTGTGCATCATTGCACCTGGCTAAATCACCTTTTCATGGTTGTGTTGGACAGCTAAGTCAAGACACCTGTGCTGCCCTGGGCCTGTCCCTTGCCCTGAAAATGTAACTCAACCTTGGTCCCACGAGTGGCACAGCAAAAAGGATACAACAGTGCTGGCTAGTTTTGTTTCTTGTTCACCTGGTAAAACCGAGGCAGGGCCATGATACAGTCCATCAGCTTATGGCGGCCTAAGTTGATGACCATTGTGTTGTGGCCAGTGTTCAGAAAGTGAATCTGTAGTGTTATCAACTTGGTAAGCCGGTGACAGTGCAGGGCCTGTCGCACACAGGAGTCCTGAGGGACAAGGATAGAGGGAGACAGAGAAAAATGTTACTCTTAGGTGAGTCCTCTAACAACTCAACTCACCCCTTCTACCCTGCTTGGCTGGTGACACACTCTTCCTTCCCTTGGATGAATTCCAGGGAAAAGAGGAAAAGAATTCTTACTGCAGATACCAGGGCTGGGGTGAATCACACCATTCACACTGTCATTACCTTGGCGTAACTCTCGGCTGCATCCAGCATCAGGGTCAGGGCCTTCAACAGCAGTTGCTTCAGCTGCTGCCCATCCTTAAGATGGTCCTCTGTAGGACAGAAAGGACACTGCTCAGTCAATCTGACTTCCACGTGGGCTGTTCCTGGTAGGCTAGGAAAAAACATGCTAGCCATATTCACAAGGAAGTAGGGGCAGCTTACTCAGGTAACAGGCTGTGGGGCCTGAAATGTGCACATTCTTAGAACTTCACCCTGGAATGGGATTTGATGCCCCTCTAGTTCTTTGCTTTGAGCACTAAGAAAGGCTTTTCTAGCATCAGCATGCAAAGGTTCATGATGGATGACACTCTGGATGCACAGGATCCAGGTCCTGAGAGTGCAAATGTCCCCCAAATACCCTCTCAGTTTCCTGTCTTCCTAGGTGGGGCCCTGCTCCAAGCAGCCAGCCCTAAGAACTTTCCCATTAGCAGTGTGCTCTGGGGTTGCTGCAGTGATCTTGCTCACCCCAGGCCTGACACTCGATCAGCTTCAGTTGAATACAGGCAGCTGCCTCATGGTTCTCCCCGATCTCTCGGCACATGCTGAAGCACAGGGCAATCATGTTGTGCTTCTCACTGTCCCCAGGGCGGCAGCGTTTGATATAGTCCAGCAGGGCTGTCTTCAGGGTCCCACTCTGCCCAGGGAGAAAATGGAATACCAAGATCGCAACCAGGGATTGCATGGCAGGTAGGACTGGTTGAGGAGTTTTGGTTCTGAAAGTTCCCTAAAAATGCTCAAGAAAAAAGAAAACGACTAAAACTGAAAATGAATATAGTTTATGCTTTCCTGGCTAAAAGGAAACAGACATGTCCTCTTTGAGAATAGTAAAACCGTTCAGAAGGGAGATGCCTTAAAAATATGCATGCATATGCTGATCTAACAAGTCCATTTCTAGAAATGTACCTTAAAGAAATAATCGGGGTAAAGTACCAAAATGAATGTAACAGGCTGGGTGTGGTGGTGCACACCGACAATCCCAGCACTCGGGGCACTGAGGCAGGAGGATCATGAGTTCAAGGCCAGCCTGAGCTGTTACATCCTTCCATGCCAGCCTGAACTAGACAGTAAGGCCCTGTCTCAAAAAAAAGATGAATGTAACAAAGATACTACTACCAATTAAGTAGAAACAGCCTAACTGTCCAAAATAAAGGTTTAGAGAATAACTTGCAGCCATTAAAACTGATGTAGAGGCTATCTGTTGATTTGGAGGAATAGTTATGGTACATTTACTAAGGGAGAAAAGTAGGCTGCTTCCTATCTGCATGGCACAAATTTTGTTAAAATGTACAAATATGTATGTATGATTTTGAATAAATTGCAAAGAAAGGGCCTTTACGAAACTTAGCAGTGGTTGTCTCCAGATGGGTAGACACTGAGGACTGTTTTCTGTGTTGTTTTCCAAGTGTCTTATGTGGAATATGAGTTACTTTTGTAATCAGAAGTTATTAAAAGTATTTAAATGCAGAAACAAAACTGCCCCCCAAAATAGCGATTTTAAAAATCCTCTGGGGGATGGGTGTGGTGGCTGAATCCCAGCACTCAGGAGGCTAAATCACGAAGATCATTGTGAGTTTGAGGCCAGCCTGAACTACATAGTGAGACCTTGTCTCAAAAAAAAAAAAAAAAAATCCTCTTGGGGTATCTTGAAGATGCACCCATGCCTAGGGCCTCCTGTCCTGATGGATGATCGATTGATCTGATGTGAAACTCATCCTGCATTATAGAGGTGTTTGGTTGGGGCTAGTTTCCCAGAATCCAAAAGTACACTTTGTTTTTTTAACTTCTGAGGTGAAACCAGCAGAGACAACAAATCAGTCAATTGTGTGATGTGGAAACACTGCATGA
The DNA here is from genome assembly GCA_004026905.1 of Hystrix cristata. Lineage (NCBI taxonomy): Eukaryota > Metazoa > Chordata > Mammalia > Rodentia > Hystricidae > Hystrix > Hystrix cristata. Next base: position 178,557 of record PVJO010000995.1, read on the forward strand.
GTGATGCACCTGGTGTCACAGCATGCTGGGATGGGCTCACAGAAGCCTAAAGAACTGAGCAAGGCAGGCTTCTTCCAATCCTTCCAATCCTGGTCATCCTTGTAGAAGGATTTTCTGGCCCAGGCCTTTGCATTCTCCTAAATTGGCTTCAGCAGGGTACTTTTTCATGGTTCCCCTAAAGATCCTCCACTCAAGTCCTCAGGCACAGTGCCAGAGTCCAACAGTCCACTTTCAGCATGGCCTCTCAGCAAGGATTTTGCCACTGCTAGAACAGGCACTTTCTGAAACAGCATGCCTTACAGGGGACTCTAGCCTGTGGCCCGTGGGTTGGACACAGCTGGCTCACCTGGGCTGCACTGAGTGCAGAGGAATTGTCTCAGTGGGATATGAAACATGATATACCTAGTGATGTAGGTACCAGAACTTCCTTTATTTTTAAATAAAGGACTGCAAGTTGGAGACACCTGCTGGTGGCATGGGACAAACTTTTTCTTCAGTACTTTTTTTTTGGTTTGTTTTTTGAGACAGGGTCTCACTATGTACACCCCAACATAGTTGAGGTTCAGAGTTCTTGGCCTCAATCATTCAAGGAGTTTTTCCTTAGAACCTAGTAACTTTGCAGAAATCACTGCAATTCTGAAGAAACTGCGAATATCCTTTGCAACTTTTTTTGGGCGTGAGGTTTGCAAGTAGCCAATCCGAGGGCGTTATTAAGTTGTCCTTGCTGCTAACTGGCTGCTGCCCTGTAACCCATCTCTGGCAGATGCACCAGCATTCCTTACCATACCAAGTTTCTGTATTGAGTGTAGCTGTCTCCCCTGGTTTCAGTTTTGTTCTTTTAAAGCCCCGAGAAGGGCTGGGGATTTAGCTCTGGTTAGAGTGCTTGCCTAGCAAGTGCGAGGCCATGAGTTCGATCCCAGGCACCAAAAAAAAAAAAAAAAAAAAAAAAAAAAAAAAAAAAAAAAAAAAAAAAAAAAAAAAAAAAAAAAAAAGCCCCAAGATCCCTAAGATGCTGTCAAAATGCCCTGCACCTCCTAAGGCTTTACTAATAATTGTATTAAATTATATAACTGTGGGAGACATAGCATATTTAGGCTTCAAACTATAAAAATAGGGATTTATAGGCATTTTTCTGACCACATCTGAAATTTGCAATTTTTTACAATGCGAGGGTGCTCTAGGAATGTAATTCCTGCGAATTTTGGGGGTCCATTGTAGTTCAGGCTTGTCTTGAGCTCACTCTAAAGCCCAGGCCGCCCGCAAACTCGCATCCTCCTGCCTCAGCCTCCCAAGTGCTTTTACAGGCATGTGCCACCATGCCTGGCATTTTCTTCAGTATTTAATTTCAGCATAATCCCTACATGGTCAGCACTTGGCTGCAGTGTCTGCTTCCTTCCCTGTACTCCTGAGGGCCCACTCACACTGAGAACATCACTCAGAAAAATAGCCTGGCTCACTGCTCACACACCGGATCCAGCTTCTTCCTCATCAGCACTTCGAAGTAGTGTTTTTGATGCAGCAAATCAAATATGTAGGTCATCTCGTTGTACCTTCCAATGCCAGTGAGGAGCCGGACCTGAGAGGAGGACATGTATGTCAGCTTCCCTGGAGTTCTTTGAACCAGACCACCTTTCTGTCAAGGTGGCTGCATGCCCACCTCCCTCCCGTACTCCCATGAGGGGACTTCTTTGGAGGAGTCACAGTGCCAGTCGTTGGGGATACCACTGACCAACTGTTTCTTCTCTGTTATCTAAGCCTGCCTACCAAGGAACGTGGAGCTGTCTCCTGGGCAGGCTCTCAACTGTTCCCACTGCTCCTCGGTGGCCCATGAGGCTCGAAGTGTCAATTCGTTTACCTTGTTTTGAGGACCAGTGAGCCCTCTAGAAAAGCTTACTGCCCGGGCATGAGGGTGGAGTGGCCCTGGAGCTTGGCAGGGACCCTCTCTCTCGGCTCCTCTGGTGCTCTCTCTGAGTCAGATAGAAACCCTAACCTGGAGCTGTTGCAGGCTGGGCGGTCCAGCCAACTATCAAATACATTGTGAGATCTAGAGGGGCAGGATTTCCTAAGACCACATAAGCTCTGAGCAAGCCCCTAGTCTCTGCTCCTCTCAAAGGCTGCCTCAGGCCAGAGGGTAGGCGGTGGGGGCTACTCACCATCAGCCCATACTCCTCCTTGGGAGCCAAGTGGTTATCCGTGAGCATCCGGGCAGCTTGCAGGACTCGCATGATGCCTTCCATGTGACATGTCAGGGTGAAGCAGTGATGAGCCAGGATCAGGAGCTCTGTGGCTGGGGTGGGGTGGGACATTGGTGAGACATGAAGCCTAGGCACCCTGTCAGGGAAGAGGTCTATGCAGAGAGCTTCTCTTACTGGTCCCTTTGGGGCCTGGCCACACTAGCTGTCTCTCTGGGACATCCCGCTAGTAATCTTGAGAATCTTCTCTCAGTGATAAGAACAGGGATCTCTGTCCTCCAGAGAGTCATGTAGTAGCCATATCTCCAAAAGGCCCAAAATGTGAACAAGGGATCCTTGCTTTCTAAAGATGGAGAAACTTTCTGCAGACAAACTGATAGATTAACACGAATCTAAGGTCTCTCTTTACTTGCACCTCAGTGGAAGGCCTCAGGTGTTCTGGTGTTCTGACTTTCTATTCTGGGTAAGATTTGACTGGGTATAGACCGAAAACTGCTACAAGCTGGGCATGGTGGCACACACCTATAATCCCAGCCCTTGGGAGGCTGAGGCCAGGGGATTGTCAAGAGTTCAAGATCAGCCTGGACTACATAGTAAGGCCCTGTCTTTAAAAAAAAAAGGAGTTGGGGATTTAGCTCAGGGGCAGAGTGCTTGCATAGCATTTGCGAGGCCCTGAGTTTGATCCCCAGCACCCCTCCCCCCGCTGCAAAAAAAAGTGCCTCTTTTGGAGTCTACCAAATAGGAAAAGAGAAATAGGTTTCAGGAAATGATACGCTACCTAAGAGTGAAAGGTGACATTGTTTTTTTTTACCTGGAGTGAAACTTAGCCAGACACAGATACATATAGGCACACTTGTGTGTGTGTGTGTGTGTGTGTGTGTGTGTGTGTATACATGCACACATATGTATGTGTGTCTCAGAAGCCTTTAAAATGAGCACACCCTTGAATCAGGATCTTAGGGAAATAATCATGGATGTGCAGAGAGAATACTCATCAGAATGTTTAAAAATAGCAAACAATAGAAACTAAAGGAAACCGAAATGGTCTAATTTTTTTTTTGCAGTACCGAGAATTGAACCCAGGGGTTACTCATGCCAGGCAAGTGCTCCATCACTGAACTACATCCCCAGCACCCCACTCCCCAACTCTTTTTAAAAAAATTTTGAGAAGAGTCTTAGTAGTTGCCGAGGCTGGCCTGAAACTTGCAATTATTCTGCTTTGGCCTCACTCAGTACTGGGAACTGGTGTACCACCACGTAGAGCTCAAGGTTAACTTCTTTGTGTTAAATTTAAGACTACTTTTCCATACTTTATGAATTTTCTTCAGTGAATTTATGGCTTTCTACAAGAACCCATACCCCATGCTGAAGGGCTAGGTATTCAGAGCAGGAACAAAGACCTAAATCAAGTTTTGGAGAGATGACCCCAGAAGACCTTTTGGAGACCTGCTTAAGCTCAAAACATGTACGAAAAACTAAGAACTTACTGCAAGATAGTTCCCCATGAGGAACAGAGGAAATCTTATCTAGCAACTTCATGCCCACCAAGGTGTGGTCTTGACACAGAGCAGTCAGCTGAAGAAATGTCTGGCTTTCCTCTGCTGGGCTGAAGATCTGCTTATGTCCTACACAGAAAGATGCGGAGACAGGCTGGGTTCACCATGAGGGAGCTGGACAAAAGCATGCAGCCAGGGGCCACTCTGCCCAGGCTGGGCACTGGAGGTCATGCCGAGGGGGCTCCCTCTACAGCAATTCTGCTGCCAAGCTCCAAGGCTTGGCCCACAGGACAGAAGCAGTGCCTGGGCTGGAGAGGGCACAGCTACTCTAAGCATGATCAGAACATAATACAAAGGAATGATAAAATAAGTGCAATGTGTTCTTTTCCAAGTGTGATCTAGAAATGTGAGAGGATGCATCCGAGTTTAACATGCAAATCCTGGACTCTAGGGACCCGAGAGTGTTGTCTGAGACACTGGGCCACAGCACCTGTTCCCTCGGACTGTGTCAACAGCTCCTGCATGACTTCTTCAGCCACAAGTTCAGCCACGGTGTCTGGAGGGATGCCCTGTGTACTGATGAAGGCGTGGGCTCGTCTGCACCGGTCAGTCTGCTGGGAGGCCAGGATTGCGTGGAGCAGGGCCTTGCCATCCTGGGCAGCAACATTTGTGTAGGAACAGCCCAACTCCTGAGGGGAAGGTAGAGCCAAAGTTATTCTTAGGAGCCAAGAAAAGTCAAAAGACAGCTCTGTAGGAAATGTGTTGTGGACAGATTCCACTGTTTTCTGAGTTTAAAAATCTCTCCCCGAGTAAGAACCTCAGAAGAAGCAAGTACAATTTCCTAGTCCTTTCTATCATTCACCACAGCCAGATTCAAGCAAAAAAAGGACTTACTATCAGAAAACATCAGATGACTATCTCTTGTTGAACACTGATTTTTCAAACATAAGAAACATAAGAAAACAGAATAAAATGCAACAGTACCTTTCCTGTTGTTCCCATAGCAGCAGCAAACCCCTCACATTTCAAAAGAAGTCTTGGAGTCTTCTCTAAGTCCAAGTGCTTTGACACTTGGCTTTATTTCCCTCATGCTCTTCCATATCCTGTCTACTGTTTTCCTCCTCAAAGCAGCACAGATCCACAAACACTCTGGCTGCTCTGGCTCCTGTCTTTATAGTCATTGCACTTCATATGGAATGCTGTGCACAATCGGGAAGAAAACCTAAGACACAAGGTCTAGAACGGATCTTCATGTTCAAATTATCATTTAAATGAAGAGCAAGGGCAGTGGTAGAGCACTTGCCTAGCAAGCACAAGGCCCTAAGTTCAATCCCCAATACCCCTGACCCCAAATTAACAGCAACGGGCCCCCTGAGGCAAAATGTCTTGTCCTAGTTTTCTGGGTGGCTGACTGTGGCCAGGACTCAGACTGTCCTGGTGCTTGGCCTGGTGTCCTCCTCACACACTGTTCCTTGCAGACAGACTCACAGGGGCCAATGTCCTGCTAAGAGCTGTGTTCCCAGGTCACCTGGGAGGCTGATATTACCATCTGAAGAACTGTCATGGCAGTGTCTAAAATCTACCTCCAGCTTCCCCTTCCAGGAGACCTCCTGTGTACCTTGGCAAGTTCATACAGGCAGAGGATCTGTCGGCAGTAGTTCTTCCCATACAGGCATTTGCTTGTCAGAGTTTCCAGACTTGTCATCACTTCATCACCTGGGGGCACCGTCACAGATGACTGACCATCCAGACTTGAAGCTGGAAGTAAATACAAGTCTGAGGGGGCTCTAGGCTGGCAGGTTAAGTCCTCTCCACAGCCCTCTATGACTTTGCCTCTCTACATGCAACTCCCTGCATCATGCTCCCATGACCCCCCTCAGCCTGGGATCACTACTGACAGGGCCCCACTTAAACTTCTTTCATTACCTTTTAGGAAGACCTCATGCTACAAAAGTCTCAAAGCCACCTAGAGATCAGCACCAAGTTGCCTACTAGGCTCTACTAGGCTCCTGCACACATACTCCCTCCCAATTTCCCCAAATGTGAAATAAACCACCAGGCATAGATCTGCATCTATATCTATAATCTCAATCTCTCCAGTCACTGGCTCAGTTCCACCCTTCATCATCCTGTTTTCTGTCTCTGGCTGCTAGCCTCCCTTCTCTCTCAAGTTAATCATCCACATACTCATTTCCAAAATGCAAATATACTTTGAAAGTATAGTAAAATTAAAATCTATTCTGATTAAAAAAAAAATCTTTGGGCTGGCAATTCGGCTGAGTGGTAGAGGTCCTGAGGTGGATCTCTACCTCTGCAAAAACAAGCTCTCACACACCCATGCACGTGCACACACCCATGCGTGCACACACACACACACACACACACACACACACACACACACGCACCATCCTGAAACTGCAGAAGACTTTTTACATTTGATGAAGTGTTTCGATTAGGACAAAACGTAGAATGTTTATATAATATGTGTGTGTGTGTGTGTGTGTGTGTGTGTGTGTGTGTATGTTGCTGGGGGTGAAAACTAGGGCCTTGTGGATGTAGGCGAGTGCTCTCCACTGAGCTTACACCCCTAGTCCTTTTTTATTATTTTGAGACAGAGTGTCACTAAGTTGCCCATTCTAGCCTTGAAACTTTTGAGCCTCCTGCCTCATCCTCCCAAGTAGCTTGGATCACAGGCATGCATATTGTATCCAAGATAATAAAAGACAGTTTGAGTTGGGGCTTTAGCTCAGTGGTATAGCACTTGCTTAGCAAGCGCAAGGCTCTGAGTTTGATAGCCAGCAACAACCGCCCCCCCGAACAGACAGTTATCCCCGGGGAATTCGATAGACATGACACTGAACTCACTTTTTACTCTACACTTCTAAATTATGTTATTTGATACAATAAATATATTAAACTGTTGCATTCAAAATACTAAGCAATGCTGGATGTGGCGCCACACACCTGTAATCCCAGCACTTGGGAAGCTGAGGCAGGGGATGGTGAGTTTGAGACCAGCCTAGGATACATAGACACTGTCTCAAAACCCTAAACATGAATAAATATTAGGCATTACAAAAGTATGCTCTAAAGACTTGGAATGCAACTCAGACCATGCAATTCCTATTCATCTTTCACTGCAGGGTCCAAGTCTAGGCGAGATGAAATAACCTCACTCCTCACTCTCCCTCTGAAACCTGGAAGCAATATAAGAAGAGAGAGGAGAGAGACAGACTCCTCAACCCCAAGCAAGTGCAAGCATGAGCGCGCTCAAACAAGCACACACTCTGGGAAAAGCCCTCTAGAACCAATTCCAGGGGCGGGAAAGGGAGCTCCTAATTCCCACTGTACCTTGGCCCAGCTCTTAAGAACCCCCTGGGCAGTGGTGGCAGAGGCTGCAGTGGCAGCTGGAATGAGTCAAAGAGGCAGGAAGCTTCTTTTCTAAGTAGAGGTGCTCCGTACTCAAGAGAGTGGAGTAGACTTCTGCTCTTGGCCCTACTCTCCCCTCACTTGCCCTGGATGTGGGCATGATCAGGGAATATGTGACAGAATAGATCAGCTAACCGTTCAGCACTGGACTAGAGGACAGGAAAGGGAAGTGTCAGAGAATCAGAAACGACCTGGAAGAGGCACAGGAAAGCAACCCAGTGTTTATTGCTGCAGGACCCACTCCTGGGCTGTACACGAAGGGTCTGAGCCTAACTGGCAAATAAATCGAAGCCTCGAGAGCCACAGTAACCTATGCACCACTACCAAGGCACACTGATCTTGGGGTGCAAGCAATGCCAAGGACGCTATACTGATGTCAGAACTACAGCCCAAAGAACCTCAGCCTGATGCACACGGGTCTGCTAGAGAATAGCAACATTCTTGTAGGATTTAAATAAGACCCAGAGTTTCAATGAGTATATTTGAATAATAAAGTATGCAAAATATCCAGGGATGCAACTCCCTAAAATAAGTATATAAAGAAGCTGGAAAATCTCAGTTCGCCAAAAAAAAAAAGAAAAAAAAAAAAAGATGCCATCCAGCATGAAAATGACACATATTTTGAAACACTCTGACAAAGTCTTTGAAGCAGCTATTAATGAACGTTGCAATAAGCAACTGTATATGCTCTCGAGACAGGGTCTGGCTATGCAGAAGGCTGGCCTTGAACTCACTACATAGCCCAGGCTGGCCTCGAACTTGCAGCTATCCTCCTGCCTCAGCCTCCCGAGTGCTGGGATTACAGGAGTGCGCCACCATGCCCGGCTTGACACAAACTGAAATACAGCATTCTCAGCAAAGAAATAGAAGATAATAAAGAAGAACATAGAAATTTCAGAACTGAGAAACTGAAATTTTTAAAAACACAGAAATAAAAACTAAATTGCAGGTGAAGATGACAGAGGAAGGACTCATTGAAACTGAAGATAGATCAACAGAAATTATCCAATCCAAAATCAGAGAAAAACACATTGAAAAAAGGCAACAAAGTTCTAAATTCATAACATTAAAGTTCTAGAAGGAAAGGAGAAAGAGTATGGAGCTAAAATTTTTTCAAAAAATTAAGGCTGAACTGTGAGTGGTACTGCCTGCCTGTAATCCCAACACCCAGGAGGCTGAGGCAGGAAGAACACAAGTTGTAGGTTAACCTGGGTTATAGAGACCCTGTCACAATTAAAAAAAAAAAAAAGGGTGACTATTTCCCACGTTTCATAAGATATATAAACTTACATATTTAAGAAGCTCATAGAGTAAACCTAATGAAATATATACCAAAAATTTAAAAGCAACCAAAAATACATGTACTATGTATACTATGTATAAGTAAACAATGACTCAAATAACTGCAGATTTTTCATCAAAATACTGTGGAGGCCCAAAGAAAGTAGAATTTTTCTTTCTTTCTCTCTCTTTCCCCCTCCCTCCTTCTTCTTTTCTCCCTGATCCCCTTTCTTGGAACTACATTTTCAAGTCCTAAAAATCCCAATTAATTTTTTATACTAAAAAAAAAAAGTTTTAGACATGGTCTCCCTATGTAGCCCAGACTGGCCTCAAACTTGCAATTGTCTTGCCTCAGGCTTCCAGAATGCTGGGATTACAGGCATAAGCCACCATGCCTGGCTGAAAACATTCTTCAGAAATGAAGGTGATATATTCTTAGGTGAAGAAAAACGGATGAAAAGAAACCCCTGTAACAGCAAGGAGGTAAATGCTTGCTGTCGCCGTGCACGGACTTAGTGTTTTAGGGCTCGATTCGCAGGGAAGGAGACAAGAAGCCACTCACAAATATTAATTAAGTCATTTAATAACAATAAAGAAAGTAAGAGAAAAGGAAAAACTCTAGGAATTCATACCACCAGTTCGCTGTTCTCATCACCAGTAACTCACAGCATGGGAATACATTCAAGCAAAGGTCTTAACTGTGGCTGAGAGGAGTAGCAGTCACTCAGGGCTCGAGAAGAAAACAGCAGTCGTGGAGGTGCAGCCGACAGCAGTGCCCACCGACGCACACAGGAAAAAGTACCATCAGCTCCGCGAGCGAAGAACATCATCAGCTACGTGAGCGAAAAACATCAGCTTCAAAAGCTAAAACATCAGCTACACGAGCGAAAGACATTATCAGCAACCTTGGCAGGTGCGAGAGAGAGAGAGAAAAGAGAGAGAGAAGAGAGAGTGCAGGAGGGAGTGAGAGTGTGCACCTGTGTGCTGCACCTGTAGTTATCTAC
>PVJO010000996.1:0-74592 GCA_004026905.1 Hystrix cristata
CAAGGCAAGTCTGATTTCAAATAGAAAAAAATTTGGGCAAATGGAATTTACTTGCTCAAGTCCAGGAAATATGTAATAGGAGAATCTGGGTTTATGATTTAAAGTCCACAATTCCCTGTTGCTTTGAACCATGGAGCTATGGACCAATTATTCTTAAATAACTTATGCAGTCCTTATTTCACAAAGAAATCATCTAGGTAGCTCCTATATTCAAGCACAGATTTGGTTAGTGGATAATATTTGTTTACATGAAAAGTTAGCTAACGATATAGTATATGCCAAATGGAATGAGGTACAGAAGTACTCAAAGACAATATAGAGTAATAGACATGACTGAAATTATTATATTGCACACTACCTCAGTAAAGGAAAGAACTACATAAAAGCTGAACTTTACTTTGAAATAGTAAAATTTACTCAGGCAGAGAATGGGCAAAGGAACATTTACATAGAGTAAAAATACAGAGATGGTAGTAGAAAATGTAGGTTATAGGTTTTGGTAATCAGTCAGACTGGTTGAAATGGAATTACATAGGTTAAAATAAAGAAAAAAGTTACAAAACATTTCTTGGTCTTTGTGGGCTGAAAATTTTGTACTTTAATTTCTATGCTTAACAACAAAAACCCTTATGAGTTATATTATTTCAGAAGTAGTATGCAAGATAGAATGGAGATGAAGGCTAATCCAAATAGCTACTAGTTAAGGGGAACTGTAATTGTACATGCTCAGTATGACTTCCTCATTTTTTTCTCCTAAGATGCTTTTCTTTAATGACGTATGATATTCATTACCTTGAAAAACTGCTCACAGTATTGATGAACATCATCAAAACTTATGACATGTCATGGATGAAATTATCATTTCTATGTTTATAACTACTTTTTACTATTTCTATATGTATGTTGATAAGTTTAAAACAGTCTTCTCTCATTACCAATATTAATTATTGACTTTTGTTATAGGTAAATTTTAACATAAACAAGAAAATACCTGTTATGGCAACAGATACCTATTATACCTAGTTTTAGATATATCTATACCTATCTTGTGGTTGATTCATCTTACTATAATATTCATACTGTGGGAAAATTTCTTGTTTAATTAGTTTTGATCCAAATATTCTGTGAGGTTCTAAAGTTAACATTTGAATTTAGTAAGAACTATTAGTCATAGTAGTTCAGTCTTTATTCTCTTGGAAGGACATATATCAATTACTCTACTATGGTTTCTTCTATAATATCGATGACCTCAAGACTGGGAAATTATGGATCTTGGTTAAAGAAAAATATTATCAAAATACCAGTAGCAAAACTCTTACTCTGCTCTTCAGCTTTCAAACTAATAGAAAATAATATATAAACATATGTGTGTATGTATATCCAACTAGAGGAAATGAATTAAAAGATTTTTATTCAGCCAACAAATATTTATTAAATATGTATTATGTCCTGAGTATTATCCTGACCACTGTGGATATGTCAGTGGAAAAATAACAACCCCCATCCTCAGGCAGTTTAAATTCCAAAGGAGGGAAGAATAACAAATAACAAATGAAAGTATAAGTATATTATGTTAGAAGCATATAAGTGCTATTGACAAAGTAAAATGCAGAGAAACCTAAGTCAGTAAGTATTCTTCCTTACTTCTTAACTGAAGAATGCACTTTGTCGAAAGGTGATCATTGATCAGAGATTTGAAGAGATTCAGCCATGAAGATCTATGTGTGAAGAGACTTTTATGATTAAGGAAACAGCCAGTGGGCAAACTCTGATGAGAAACTGAATGCAAGTGTTTTAGCAGTAGCAAGGGAGACCACGTGAGCAGAGAAGAGTGAACGAATGTCAGCAGAGGAGAAGATGAGGCCAGAGAGATCGCACAGACCAGTCACGGATAGCACTGTGGTCCACTGTAAGTCTGTGACTGTTCCTCTGAAGCTGAATGAAGGGGGTCAGTGAAGAATTTTATGCCTGAAAGTGACAGATACTTTTATTTTAAAAAGGATGGTGTGATCTGCTGTATGGGAGTAGACTGTAAAGAGAAGATAAGGTAGAAGCAGAACAGTTTGGAGGCTCTTTCAGTAATTCAGGAAACGATGACATGACTTTGACCATGGTGGGGCATCAAGGTAGTGAGAATGAAAAGAATTTCCCTGTGAGCTGAGGAAGAGTCATCCAGGATGATTCCAAGATGGCTGCTGAGCTCCAGGAAGAATGAGTTGTCCATAAAAATGACATGAGAAAGACGGAGGCCGGAGGTGAAGACGGGGTGCTCAGGAGCTCAGGGTTGTACTTGTTCAAGTTAAGCTGCCTGTTAGGTACCCAAGTAGACAGGTGGAGTGTGTACTTAATATGTACGAGTCTGGATTGGGGGAAAGGTTCTAGGCCACAGATGTAAATTTAGGAGTTGCCAGCTTGTTGATGATATGTGCTTGGAGAATATAACCAAGAATATAAAATACACAAAGTGCAGAAGACCAGACAGCCTGATCTCTGTGTGATTCCCTGTTAAGAGGTCAGGGAGGAGGAAGCAGGAAAGGAAGCCAAATTACACAGTATTCTAGGTGTTCTCTAAAAGTTATACCTAAAATTGCATCTATAAAACAACTTCACTTGTTATAACCTAAAAAAGCTCTTTTAGTAATGTTCATAGTTCGGAAAGTACCTTCCTGTTTATAATTTCATTTGTTCTTTTTCACAGCCCTGTGACGTAGGTCAGGCTGGCATTGTTAACTCCATTGTGACAACCGCAGGGAGAGAAGTAAGGAGATCTGCGCACTTTTTGAAGTCATACAGGGACCATATGGGTTTTGAGGAAACTTGACTCGAGTAGTTTTGATACTACTGCCTGTGATCTTTCCACAGTGATCTGCCACACACTCCTGCATACTCACAGCTAACACTCATCCAGTTTGCCTAGCTAGGAGGATAGTTCTGTCACAGAGATCTGTGGCAGGGTGAATTAATTTATTTTTATAATTCTCTTTTTTATTAAGGATAGTAAAGAAGAAAAAAAAAAGCAAAAGTTGCCCTTAATTACATAATTTTCTTTGCCATGTTTCTACCTCGGTCCATCCAATTTCATTTCCTTAAGGGTAAATAAATTTGGTGTATAAACTTCCAGGTATTTTCCTAAATTAATAGAACTCTACCATCTTGATGTTTTTGGGGTTTCCTGTAGACTCCTGGGCTTGTTTCCTACATGGGTATTTCCATCTGACAGTTCTCTGAGAGGAAGGAGGAATACAGAAAAGGCAGAAGTAAAGACGTGGAATTGGTGCCTTGTCATTCACGCCAAACTCTTTTGGGATCCGTTTGCTTTTCTTTTGGTGCCTCCTGGATGTTTAGATCCCCAAATGCTATTGTTTTGGTTCATCTTTTCCACTGAAGAACACATTTATTATTCTGTTTGGTTGGAGGTGAAGTTGCTATAGCTAATCTTAGTAAAGAAGAAATTCTACATTTGAGTTATCTTCAAAAACTACTAATTGTTGTGGCTATCATTGTTTTATTTTCAAAATGCCCAGGTTATCTTAAATATAGACTATAAGGACTATACATAGTGGATAAGTTTATGTAAATTGGTACTTGTAAGGAAATATTTTCCATAAAATCAGTACTATGTGCATATAAATCAAGCTAATGATTGAACAGTGTTGATTCTATAAGACAGTAAGTATAATTTGGCAAGTGTATTATTTATGTATAATATGTGGAAAAAAGATCAGAATATATGTGGCTATGGTATTTTTATATAAAAATACTTTTATGTATGATAAAATCCAAACAATCTCTCAGCATTGCACTTGCTGAATTTGCATATTCTGCACTTTCCAATAGCTGTCACCTCGTCTGTATTATTTTTACCTCAAGAACCTAATTGTCTCTTTTGTGGGATCTAACTTACTAGTGTCCTTGTTGATGCACTTTCTGCCACTTGCATTTACAGTAATAGTTTGGGCAACTTGCCACTTAGTACAATGACTAGAAAGCATTTTGCTAGCCCAGGCTTAAATTTTCATAAACACAGTCAATTTTATTACAAGCAATTATTTGTTTAACACAGAAATGATGACTATCTTTGAACTAAAGCAGTATCTATGTTTCCTCACAGTTTTGAAAAAGGCAATTTTAAATGCACAGATGTATAGGTATGTAATTCTCACAATGAATAAAAACTAATTGTTTTATAGCATTGCAGTTACAAATGCACTCTGTATACAATCTATATTAACACTCATGTGTTTATGTATATTTCTCTTCTCCTTATATCTACCCTCAAAAAACCTTAGTAGCAGAATGTTTTTGTCAACTTTATTTAACCATTTGGTCACATATGAAAAGCCAGTGTAGCATAGTAGTGCAAACTAGTGCTTCTCAAACTTGGCTGCATGGAGAAGAGGGGAGTATAAGACAATCACACTGGGGCCCCGTGGCAAAGATGCCAGTTTAATTGATCCGTGGCAAGTTCCCTTGACATATGTTTTAAAACTCTACAGATGATTCGGATGTGTACAAGGGTTGAGAATGACTGAAGTAAACAGAGAATATAAACAAAGGTGTTTTGAGTTAAATTTTAAAACTACTGAACATCTTGTAATTAGTTGCAGTATCCACCAAAAGAAGTATGCTACTTAAGCAAAGGAAAATTAGTAAATCTAAATGGAATCATACTGTTGAAAATGTGACATGAAAGATTTTTAGGCATTAAGAGCAACAGTAAGGCCCATAGGAATTTGAGGGTCAAAGAGTATACTTTACAAAGATTTATTAAAGATGTTTGCTTCTGTGACCACTTGGAGAAAATGACACATTTCTTGAGGAAACAAGAACATTACACATGATGTTAAAGTTAATTTCCATTTAAAATGAAGTCAAATTCTACAGAGTAATTTTCTTCAAAACACCAAAATGGTAAGAATGAATTTTAAACAGTAATACAGTACTGCAATAAGGAAGAAGCTCTGGGGTGCACTGAACTTGGCTTGGATTTGTATGCAGGTGACGGGACATTTTCAACAGAGAATGACAAAGCTGGGGTAGTGAGCAGAGGGTGGTAGACTAAGAAAGTCAAAAATTTCAAAGGGCTGTCTGCATAATGTCAATTAGGCTAGCTGTGTCTATTAGTTGGCAATTATCAGAGTTAGGATTCTATCCTCCCATAGAGACTGGGAGATTGGGTGACTACATTTTAAAGAACTGGCTTTCGGGTCCTTGAGAAAGATGCTCCTAAATTGGAGGGGATACACATACATGTCAAAAGGCAGAGAAAGAACTGACAATTTTAGTAAGTGCTCTAAGACACGGTGGTCAGGGGCTGAGCTTCAGAGTCTGGCTAGAACAAACAGTGAATTCTTTCAGCAGCTTTGTTCTCTTTTAAGCAGTTCTGGAGTGGTGGGGGTAGGCAGGGTCATCCTAAGTATGTGCCCTTGAGCTGTTAGAACTGTATTAGTATTTGCTTAAGTCTTTTACTCTGGGAACAGGAGGTGGACAAAGTGTCTCCTATCACTGTGCCTCATGGTATTCTATCTGCCTGGAATACTCCCCTGCTCCCTCATCTTCCTCTGCATAATCCTACTAAGCTTCAAGGTTTCAGATCAAATGTTTCCTCCTCCAGGAAGCTTTCCATAGCTACTTCCATTTCCTGAGTATGGATTAGTGCCCTGGTGATTTTCTTCTGTAGGTCTTGATGTTATCCTAACAACGAAACATGCACTTGTGATTTTTAAAAAACTTATAATTGAAGAGTCTTGTGTTGCCTTGTTAAAAATGTAGCCAAAGTCCTTGTCTGTATATCTAAGCGGAACTTGGTGTTGTGCATTTCACCTTTCCCAATCTCAGTATATGGTCCAACTTCTTGCCTTCCCAACTATACCCAGCTCCGAATTGTCTTTCCCTAAGTCGCCACCCTTAGTTTGTCTTTGCTTTTCTCATTTCATTGTCTTGGGATTGCCTGGTAATGAACTTTGTACGATTTAAGCAGGGACCCAAAAGTCTTCAACTGGGTAGAGCTATTGTCTCACTTATAACCCCTTCTGCCCTCCTCCGTCAGCTTCATTGGGAGGCTTGAGAGCAAACTTGATAGCATCTGTACTGTAAGCTTCAAAATCAATTGAACTTCTTTTCTTGATTCAGCATGTTTAGTCGCATCATCTCTGAATCTGCTCATGTTTACCCATGTCTAGAACCTAGACAGGACAGATAACTTTTGAGTGTTTTCTGGCATTTAGTGTTGAAATTAACACTATTCAGAATGTGAAGTGTAATCAGCTGTTTGTGAGAGATCTATCAATCTTATCTATGTTAAAAGTAATATTGCCTCCTATTTAAAGAGTTTTAATCAAATAAAATCAAGGTATAATCTCTTTAAGGTGCTGAGGAGTAAAAGCTAATTTAACACTTATATTAATTATTTTGTATGGGAATATGAATTCTTTATAATAAGTAAATATCAACCTTCTATAGACCCCTTGCAAGAGTTTAGGGCATATGAAGTTTACAAATTAAGAACTGTCTATTTTTCTTTCTTAAATTTTGTAGAGAAATACCAATAAAAATTGCATTATATTTTTGATTAGGCTAGATTAATAAAGTGGTAAGAAGGCAAATACAGGCAGTAGCTAAGTGTTAGATGGAAGCTTATACTATAACGTATTTTCCATAGCATGGTATTGGGATAAGCTTCAAAAACTACAAGAACATCTTTCCTTCAGAGATTCTTTAGCTAATTTTCTTCCAGGAATATGAGTTTGATCATCCCTTTCATCATACAATTAGTTAAAAGACCGAACAATCTCAGTGTGTAGCATTTTTCATATTGTTTAAATAGGAACTCTTGGCACTAACATTATTTTAGCATCAATGCCAAATTCCAACACATTACCAAGAGCTGATATTTATTGATTGCTTGCCAAGGCTGGGCACTGAGTGTTTTAAGTCCTTTTTCTCACTTAATGCCTTGCATTGCACAAATGCTTACTCTTACTTATTACCTGGTTTACGTATTTTTCCTTGCATTGTCTCTCTTGTGATTTTTTTTCTCTTATTCTTTTTCTACTCCACTACCCTTTCCCCACCTATCCTCAGTTCAAGTAATTCAACTATTGGTTTTATTATTCATGTTTCAGAATTTCTTTTTTCTTTCTTTCTTTCTTTCTTTCTTTCTTTCTTTTTTTTTTTTTTTTGGTGCTGCAGATGTTCAGGGCCTTGCACTTGATCTACCACTGAGCTAAATTTCCAACCCCAGAATTTCATTTTTTAAAAAGTGACTTCTTCATTTTGTTCAGTCATGAGCCAAAAACCGATTTGACATTGGAGAAAAATATAAAATCATATTTTGTATCAAATTTTGACTGATTTAGTCAATATGCTTCAAGTAGTTTGTATGTATAAACCTGACTTAAATCAAAGAAACATGGACTGAAGGGGAGCAGGTCTTTGTGAAATGGTAGATTCTACATGAATAAAGAATCTTTTGTGGAGAAATCTGTTACAGAAGATGGAAGAAAGAGAATAGTTTACAAAAGATGTGGGCGAAGGGTTGGCAATGTAACACAAAATACGGACATTTGTGAAGTATGCCTCAGTGCTTTGTATTAATAATTTGCATATTAAGAAGTCAGGAGTCTTCACATTATTGAATCCCTAACTAGTCTCTGACAAATAGACTGATACCTCCCTGGAGGAGTCATTATGGCCAATCATGTCGAGGATATGCATATTAATGACTGTCTCACATGCTCATCAACAGGTAGTTTAATAGGCTTCCATTGAGTTCTTTTTCATTTGCTTTTTAAATATATCCTTTCCTCCCTTCCTTTTGTAATACTATTGTGAAGAATTGACAAAAAGGTGCATTAAGATAATTCTAATATGTGACTTAAGTTCACAAAAGCATTAAATTTAGAAATAATGCTTTAAGACTTATTGAGTCTGCTGAAAAAAACTTTTCAAATGCAGTTAAAAACAAAACCAGTTTGATAATAGGCCTCTTATTTAGATTTTAGCGCAAACCATCTAGCCCTATTTACCCTATTTTGGCTTTCCTTGATATATTCAGTTATGGTGTGATTAACATAAATGGAAGAACTAGTTCAAAAATATTTTTGAGAAATGGAACTACTTGAAAATGGAAATGGATTCCAGCAGACTTCCTATCATAGAGGTTGGTTACTAAATGTAGAGGTTAATAAAACTGAAAAGCTAAAGCTAATGACATAAAAATATACAGGAAATATTAGGTGTATTAGTCAGATTTCCCATTGTAGAGACACAATATCTGATATCCATAATTTAAAGGAAGAGAAATTTAATTAGACTCATGGTTTCAAGAGGTTCAGTCCATGGTTAGCAGGCTCCACAGGGAAGCTTAACCCCCACATTAGGCATACATTTGATTGCAAAGCAACTCAGAAATGCTCTGTAAGCTAAAAGAAGGCTTTCAACTTTTAGATTTAACATTCAAATAACAGTAGTTGGAGGAAGGCACTGAGTATGTTGACATTTTTAACTTGCTTTAGCATGCTTTAAATCTCATTGTTCTTAATTATTAAATTGAAGATGTTGAGTAATTTTTTACAACACAGTCTCTACAAGTTACCATAAAAGTTACCATAGAAGTGCTCTTCCAATATTTTTATTAAATATTATATCATTTTGCCTGATTTACTCTGAAGATAAAGGGAAGCACACTGATACATATTTGACATTCTTTGTCAAGTCCAGAAATGAGACAGAAGCTGGGGGTTGGGGGATGAAGTTGGAGAAGTTTGGTACTCTGTTCCCCATAAAAAATAAAACATCACACGATAGCATCAGGATCATAAGGAAGCACAGAGGGCACAAATACTCAGGTGAGTGGCTCCAGTTTGATGTTCTGACTTCACATTTGCCACCTTCATTTTTGTAAGAGGTGCCTCCCCTGAGAGGTATCACTCCTGAAAGATTTGATGTCAAAGTCTGGAAGTCTCATGTCCCTCTGTGAATCTTTACAAAGATACACTGGGAATATTAGGTTACATGTCCGATTACCTTTCCTTAAAAAGGTTTTCAAAATGATATGTAATTCAAAAACTGTGGAGCTTGGATGTCTGCGCTCAGCAATAAGCCAAACAACTCAGATGATGTTTACTGTAGTTTCCACAGAGAAATCATATTTACACAGGATCTCTTTAACTGTAGTTAACTGGCTCAGTGATTTTAACTCTGATAATGGCTTTTAAACAACCACAAGCAAACTAATATTATTATGAAAACAATGCTTTAAATTTAATAAACTTAGAAAAATACACATGGCAATGCTCTGAAAACTTTTGAAAGATGGAGGAGGTGTGTAGTCTTGGCAATCCCTTTGTTGGGGAACTGCAGATAGTTTCAAGTCACACTTCGGAGTTAGCAAGACCTTTGGAGGCTGGACAGTCATGAATTTCTTGTCACTCCGTGGGCGACAATTAAACTTCCTTTAAGAATGTGGATAAAATGAAGACTTAAGGCTAATAAGTTTAAGGATTTTTCCTTGCTATCTCTCTGATACATGCTCTTTAGGTTTTCCAGTGTACATTACTTAAAAGCATTTGCATTTCTGTCTCTAGAATATAATTGGAAGTTGTGGTAGAAGAGTCCCTTAAGCCAGGTCTATCATAAGTCTTTTTACTTAAAATTAAAATTCATGAATTCTGCTTGTCATTACATCTCATTCCAAAGAAAATTATAACTTTTTTTTTGGTTCACACTTTGACTTTTAAGGTTCTACTTAATTTTGCACTAGATTGTAGCAATTTAGTATTTCTGTAGAAAGTACACATCTCTACAGAATTGTGTGTGATGCTTGATTCAATGACAGAATAAAATGTAAGAAGCCTTTCTCTCTGACTCCACTGGGGTGAGCTAGGAAAACTCCCATCTACCAATCTGATGTGCAAAGCAGGTTTAGACTCGTAATTCTTGATAGAAAATGAAAAAAAAAAAAAAAACAAGAAAAGGAAAAGAAAAAGATGTACTTTTGGAAAAGAGACTTACCAAAAATTTCTCCAACATGATTATGTCTTTCACTTGTTTCTTTAAATTTCTTCTGTTAACAGAGAAAAGCACTATAATTTACAGGTTCAGCCATTAAGAATATCAACAATGTTTCAATTTAGAAAATAAAACTGGTATTTTATAAAATGCAGTAATTCAGCTTTTTGCTAAACAGGAAAATAACTCCATAAAACCATGTGATTACAAAAGTAGTGGCATATTCTTAGTTCCTTGAATGCCTCAGCATCCACTCCAATTTAATTCTGGGCTTAGGGTTTGTCATGATATATGATTATAAGTAACAGATTGGTCTGTGCGTTAGATGTTACTCCAATATATTTTTTTATCATAAGGAGTTGTAGATATGCTCCCATATCTGAAAAGTTTTGCTTGGACATAAATAAAATAATGTGGAAATAAATCATTCCATGATATGTAGTAGAAATAATAAGACTGGCTCAACTAATTGTGCAGGTCAGATTCTTGCATTAAATTTGAATTGATGGGACTTAATTGAGAACTTTTCTATAACTGTTTTGGAATTTTAATTTCTACTGCTTCTGCCAGAACTTACGATTTTTGAAAAAACAAGGAGTTTTCAATTAAGCATTTCTAAATTATATTTGCTAAGTACCACTGCTAGTTATATAAGTAGAGCTGTAAAACTGGAAGCCTTGTTATTTAATATTGAAACTGACATAAGAAACTGCTTTTATTTTGAGCAGTAAATGGTCAATGGGGAATGAGTTCTGGCTGTGTCGAAGAGACCCTGATCTCAACCTGGTCTTAGCCGGGAACCTCCATCCTCTGGCCTCAGTGTGGCCCTGGGTGTGGCAGAGAGAGCTGTACTTGCTATCCTCAATCTATTTCAGAGCTTTCACTTTACAGATAAGCACATGGTGCCCACAGAAAACAATGTCCCTTAATTTGTCAGTTATTAGAACGTAGAGTCAGCATAATAAGGGAATAGAAAGTCATTTTTAAAATTCTGATTTCACCCTAGAGATTGTTTCTTGCTTCTTTCAGTGGCTGTGAATAATACAGACATGTATTCATTTTGTTTTCCTTTCCAGCATTATCATCAAGAACCTGAATTTAATGGATCTTTTCATCCTAAATTCTTTCTGCATAATGCTTTTCAATTTTTTCCCTTAGACACTTCTGTTCACAATTAAAGATTTATCTCAATTATCTGTCTTTCAAATATTTCTTTTCTATTTTCATTTTTGTTTCTGATCAAGAGGCGACTACTGGCATTTGAATACCAAAGGAAAAGATGTTAGACTGTAGTTGTTGGCTAATGCATTATGAGCATTACCTCTCATTATGTACTAGTCTTTGTTTTCTTTCTTCCTCCCATAATAATTGGATATGAAATATCAGAGTACAAGAAATTCCACTGTTAGGGAAATATCAACATAACATGATCTAGAGAAATGGTAAATAATACATAATTTTTTACCCTAAGCAAATCTTTTCATATATTTGTATGCATCTGCTTAGTGCCAATGCTGGTACAATGTTCTTAAATGACTTTACAAAAATATCCAAATAAAATTTATATTATTTCTGATTTAAAAGATCACTCTTTTTTCCTTTTTTGAGGAAAAAGAGGATAGAGGAAATCAAATGAGACCACAAGCTTTGAACAAAGAGGAACAGTTTGAATTTCTTGAGTAGTTTAACATTTAATTTTTAGCTATGTATCATACAAAGAGACGTGGTGCCCAAGAATTCCAGGGTTGGTTACCTTCAGACAGTTCTGAAGTGTCAAGCAGAGTACTGAAGACACATAAACACAACATCTATGATTCACTTTTAAAAAGATCCTTTATTATGCCAGGATTTTGATTCTTTTTGGAACAGAGTTATGTTTTGCTGCTTCTAACTTAATCTTGCAAATAGCCTTAATTGGTTGGGTAATTATGAGACTTAGATTTTGTGGAATAGGTTTCTGAAAGATTTTACTCATATTTTAAGAAACATATGGTGATTTAACACAATGGCTTTATAGAACTTTAGGAAAATTCATATTATTAATTTTAATAAAAACTGCTACGCTTGGACAGTGTTAAAGTTAACCATAACTCCAAATGTGGAATTACAATATAGCCAGAAATTACAATAATATTAGCATGGTGCCCAATTTCTGACACTGAATAAATCAGTAGGGTAATAAAAGAAGGTGAAAATTAGTATTCCAGTCCACACTTTATTTGGAGAAGATGCTTTGAAAAATGGAGTTGCTTTTACTGAAGATCTACTTATTTTTCTTCAGAGTCTGATTTTTCTGATAGTAAGGGTGTATTTTAAAATCTATGTCCATATGTTATCATAGGCTGCAAATTTTACTGTTAAAAGAGCTTGAACTAAAGATATGACAGAATCTTGTAATTATTAGAAGTTTAGAAAATCCTAAGTAAAAGGAGAAGATGAGATTCGGCTTCTCAAACAATAATAGTAATAATAATAAATGAATATTATTTCCTGAATATTACATGCAACTCAGAGATAGAGTCCATGATGCTTGAATTTTTAATGATTAACAGCGGACTCAAAAACAAACTATTGGGTGTTTGCTTATTAATTTGTTAGCTTTAAACTCCTTCCCTATAAATACCTTATTATTTTATTCTGCAAGGCACATAAGATCAATCTATTTTTCAATGTGTTTCTTTTTTCTTTGGGAACATGTGGACTGTGTACACAATTATTTTCTTTTGCTTACAGAGCTGCACTTAGCATAGTAGAGCAGGTCTTGCTAAAAAGTACTAGGCATGAGAAACTTGCTGCATCATGTTTTTGTGGGCTTAAAGGATCTGCTTATAGTCTCCAGTTTTAATTCCCTCTTCTTTTAAAATCTTTATTTTATTAGTGTATACTCCCAAAACAGAATAATGCAGTTCGTTTTGGGGAATTGGTACATATATATAACCTATCTTGGTGATTTTCAATCCCTTTATCCTCCTCTCCCTTAATTTCCCTGGTCACCGGTCCCCTTCCTACCTCTAGAAGCGTGTCTTCTTGTTTCCTGTCACCTCTCCTTATGTGGTACCTCGGGTCATGCCCTTAATTCTTTTCCCAGTTCTAGTCACAGAATTCATTCCATGATTCTGGTTGCAAGCAAGTGGGGTGCTACCATATTTTATTCATTCACTTTTTAATATTTTAGATTTCTCATATAGGAGAAACCATTTGATATTTGACTTTGTATATCTGACTTACTTCACTTAGCCTGCAGCCTTTATATATGTGCAGTTAGACCAAACACTAATGCACCTCACCTAACTCAGAGGTTCCAAGTAAAAATGCAGATTCCCACTCTCCACTCAAAAGGTCCTAATTCAGTAGATCTAGTTTTAGGCTCTAAGGCAGGATTTGTGACAAGTACCAGATTATTTTTACACAGAAACTCTATGAACCCACACCTTAAGAAGTGCTTGTTGCATTTAAGTTTGTACTTCCAGACAGAGTGATTACCATTTGGTGCTCTGGTTTTTCATTTTTTCTGAAATTGTATCTCAAATTGACAGGTTTAATTCTTGTTTCCTGATGAAGTATTCGCATGTGGTATCTTAATCTTGGAACTGGTGCATTCATTCTCTCTAGGTAATGCTATTTTGCTTAGTCTTCAACTCGAAAGCCATATCCTTCTGGCGCTTGGCTCTGTGCTGCCCTCAATGCGCACTTCACACACTTACTTATTATACTCTGGAGTTACAGCTTTTTTTTATTGGTTCAGCTTCGCATTGGCTTATGAGCCCTTTCAGGGTAGGGATTCTGTATTGTTTATTATGGTAATCTAGTGCAATGTTTGGAAGTTTGGGGTACTCAGTAAAATATCTGCTTAATAATATTGAATGAATGAATATAGATAACTATAAAATTAAACTTTATAAGTTTAAATATTGGCTGAAAATCATTCACTACTTCCTGTGATCAGCATGCATTTATTTAATACATACTGTAGGTCATCACATAAAAATTTCACTATTATGGCCCATTTATTTGAAATAGGAGTAAATTTATCTCCAATTGTACAGATGGTGCAAGCCTGATATTGAGAGACAAAGGAAAAATTAAACATCCGAATATTTTCCTTTCAACAAGCACTAGTTTTAATGTCTTGTTTGCTCAAACCTCCCACAGTTCTTTCAGTGAAACTCATCTCTTTTCCTTCACCCATGCTTCCCTAAATCCCCAGTCTCAAGTGGTGGTAGTTTCATCGTTTTAATTCTCAAAGCTGGGTTTTGTGATGCATGCCTGTAATCCCAGCACTTTGAGAGGTAGAGGCAGAAGGACCCCAAATTTAAACCTAGGTTGGGTAAAGTATTAATTTAGTGAAATCTTGTCTCAAAAAAAAAAAATAGCAAAAGACCTGGGAATGTAGCTCCTTGGGAAGGCCCATGCCAAAAAAAAAAAAAAAAAAGGAAAAATAAAAGGGGAAGGAAATCTCTATTTTATTCTTGATTTCTCTTTCACTTTAAGTGGTGTATGTATAATGGCAAAGCATGCCGTAAAACCATGTAATACATAAAAAGAAGTAGGTTTGAGGCCAAAATCTATCCAAAGGAGCGAATCTCCAAAATGCCTGATGTAGAGAGGGGCAGTATGGACAGATAAATCCAAATCATTTTCGAAGAGTCTCAGTGTTGTCACTCTCTATTCCCTCTCCTCACCTCCGTGGATAGGTTCATTTTACAATTCACAGATGTAGAGTCAGTGTTTCTGATACGAAAGGCAAATCTGGGAACTAAACATATTTGAGAACTAAAGTAAATGAGAGACAATGTACCATGGGCTCTTTGGCAATTGAAATATTTGAAATTTCTCTAAGAGTGTCATTTCCAGTTCCTTCAAAATTCATTTGTGTAGAAGGGCTGTTTGGTTTCCATCTAGATGTCCCCAAGAACCTAATGTGCTCATAAGCTGGGACTCTGGAAGAGGACTGGGCCGTGGGAGGGACTGTACCATAACTGACTTCCTGTCAGGCCATAGGGTCTGCTTAGAAGAGGAGGCTTGCTGAGGGCATAACCCGGAAGGGCGTGTCTCCATCCTACCTCCTTCCTTCTCTCTGCTTCCTGTCTCCCAAGGCCTGAGCAGCTTTCATCAGCCCTATCCCTTCTGCCATGACTTTTCTGTGATGACCATGGGCTATAGCTCCTGAACCATGAACAAAAAAAACCTCTGCTCCTTTAAATTGTGGTTGTTGGGTATTTTGTCACAGCAACTAGGAAAGTGATCAAGACAATGACCAGATTGCAAGGACTACTTAGAGTGGTATAGACTCATGTAAACAGAATATTGATGTCTGCAACATTTTATTCTTCCCAGTGAAGGAGTCGAATACAAACCAACAACCTAGCCCAGTGGATAAGCATGTGTACTGGAGATTAAGGAGAAAAGCTGAAATGGTATCTACATAAGCACCTAAGAACAAGAAAAGTTAGTCCATAAGACATCAGAAACCCTCATTCTAATTTCAGCACCTTCCTGAATTGATATCAGGAGCATGCCATTAATCACGGGACTTGACTGTTCCCAATTTAAATCTTGGAAGAGGAAACACTGCAGGCTTCTAAGTCCCATGAATGCATATAAAGTTAGGTAAAGAAAGACATTAAAAGTCTATCTACAGGAAATTAACATGTCCTATTGATGCTATATCAAAAGTTACAACTCAAATTTGCTTCTTTTTGTTTTTCCTCTTATCATCATTCCTGACTTTTTAAAATATTTTTTTGTATTAGTGCAGCTGTCCAGAAAAGTGGTTTTATTTTGGTATAGTCATACATGCATACAACAGACTTCAAATATTTTACCTTCCCCACTGTCTGCTTTCCCTTTTCCTTGTTCCCCTTTCTCTCTTCTGATAGTCTCCATTTATTTTCCTGTGATTTCTTGTTTTCTAATATTTTTAGATTACACGCATGAAAGAAAACATGCAATAT
Organism: Hystrix cristata; assembly: GCA_004026905.1. NCBI lineage: Eukaryota > Metazoa > Chordata > Mammalia > Rodentia > Hystricidae > Hystrix > Hystrix cristata. Next base: position 15,966 of record PVJO010000996.1, read on the forward strand.
ATTTTCTTCATATGATGATCTCCTGTTCCACCCATTCTCCTGCATATAGCATGATTTTATTTTTCATTATCTTACCATCATTCTTAACCCTCATCATTTTGTGTTTGAACACTAACCTCATGACTGGTCTCCCTGTTTCACTGTGGCACATCCAGACTTTATATGACCTGATATTCTTCCTCTAGACATATCCAAACCTTCTGAGAATCTTACATCTTGTTCTGAGCATGTCTTTTTCTTTTGTGCTTCCATCTCTAACTATCTGCTCTTCACCCTGCCTAGAATGGCATCATTACTCTTTTCTAATTGGGAACATCTCACGAATTCCCAAAACTAGCTTAGAATGTTCTTTTGTGAAAAACTTTGATTATCTTGACTGTGGCCCCTTCATTTCTGTCCTCTCTTCGTAGCTCTAAGAAAATCATTATAAACTCATTGAAGATGATAATATATATCACTTATTATAATGGTGCCATCGTTGTATCTATTTCCACTATTATATTTTAACATCCTTGAGATATGATCATAAAGATTGTTCATCTTTGATTTCTGAGTGTTTATTATAGTTCATGGTGCATACAATATTCAAAGTACCTATTAGAATGAATGACCTCTCATATCATTAAATAAGTGACTACACAATTTATGGCGCAGTGAACTATTGCTCCACAGGATGAATTTTAATTTCTACATGTATAATTATTAAAAATCATGTTTAATTACTTGATGCCAGAATTAAAAACATTGTCCTAAAATGTGGAAGAACTATAATTTAAGTCTTAGAAAATGTACAATAATATTTGTGCTCTAAAATACTAGATATATTTTTGAAATTGAGTTTTAATGGAGAGAGAAAAGAAAAGCAATGTCACGATAATGTTGGCAAGAGGTAGAAAGGAAAAGGGAGGGAAAGGATGCTGTGCATTTATTGTATAGCATTTACTATCTGACAAGCTGTATCTGCCATATACCAAAGTTACAGATATGTGTTTTATTTTTATTTTTTTGGTTTTTTTTGGTTTTTTTTTGTGGTTTTTTTTTGTTATTAAGCTCTCACTACAGTTTCAGTAGTCAGCTCATCTGTCCTTTTACCAATTTAACACTGTTTTAGTAGCTAAATCTTCAGAAGAACTCTTGAAAACAGCCAAGGCAGGTTCCTTCTCCCTCTGCTATCGCTCAGAAATATTCCAGTCATCATTAGCCCTTATTCTTCTCTTTAAGATCATTACTTCCAAATTCTGTGAAAAAGTGTTTTTTAGTTTTGGTTAGAGTTGAATTGAAAGTATACATCAATTTGGAGGATAACTAATATCTCCGCAATATTTCCTTCCTATCTATGAACATGGTATATTTATCAGTTTTTCTCTTCTTTAGTATTCTGTGATATAATTTTACTCCTTTCTCTTTAAGGATTTTCCAAATTTTCTATTAATTTTTACATTAACACTTGACATAATATTTAAATATTATTTGTTTCTACTATTGTTCTTTGTACATACCCTTGAATGTAACATTTTTCTCATTTATTTTTGTATTTACATGTTTTTATAAGACACTACCAAAATAAGGCACAGTTCTATCTCTAAACATTTGTCCCCAAAACGAGTTTAAAAAGCAGGTTCTTTTCCTTTTAACTCAATAATTTCTTAAAAATTAAAATATTTTAAAAATTTGAATTGGAAGAATAATAACATTTCTACCAGATGAAAAAAAAATCTCGAATGGCCATTATAGTTCGTCTACAAATGAGATTTTTTTTAGTATCATTATGGGAATAAAGAGGAAACAGAAAAAATTAAATGCTGTTTCACAGTTTATTTTTAAACACACAGATATTATATACTGGGAGAAGGAAAAGTGGGTCAAGCTTGCAGTTGGATTTCATTAAAATAAATCTTTGCCTAATTATAGGCTTCATTAAACAATATAAATTTGTAGAATAAGTATCAATTATGCAAACTATAATTTTCTAATGAAATTTTAGTCATACAGAAACATAAATTTTGGGGGGGCCCCAACTGGAGGTACTAAATGATTTAGTAAAATTAAAATTCATAAACATGCACAAATATGATTTACTTTCTTACATAGAATGGAAGAATTTGCAGTTTTCTCATAATTTGTTGAAATAAAGTTTACCTTCTTGGGATTTGTATCAGAATTGCCTGTGCAATGAAAATTTTGTCCTGTTTCACAAATTTATCAGTCATTACCAATTTTTCATATTTCTTTGGTTGCAGAAAAGTAATTTGATGGAATTTGAGATGAAACAATACAAAAAAAATAGATACTAGGCTAAATATTTCTGATAAGTTGATATGTAATATAACTACACAAAGTGGGAGGTTTTATTAACAGTATCTATCCTACTGGGTATCATAAAAAAATCTAAATTCTGATGATCCCACAAATCCACCTAGAAACATTATATTTGAATGAAATAAGTATTTATTTTTTCTAATCAGTATGCAGAATACATTAGAAAAGGGGGGGGTATAACCTGAATCATATATTTAAAAAGAAGATATATGCTTGCATATGTGCATATGAATGATCTGAAATCTTGGTTATAAAATTGGCTAGTGGCAATATGCATACAAAATATTTTAAGTATACATTTAGCTGCTTTTCAATTTTAAATTAGCTGGTACAACCCCTCCCCCCTTTTTGGAGCGAGATAATGTTACATCTTTTCAACTGAAAAAGATTTAAATAAGATAAGAAATAAAATAATAATTTAGATGTTTAAAATGACATAAATGGAATATCATTTCACAAAACTTTATCTTGTAAACCAAGTGAAAAACGTTCTCACTTGAAAAGGTTAAATTCATGAATGATGAAACAATCTACATTCATGTATTTTTATTTTAGTCATATAAATTTTATATGAACAACATAATCTCATTTAGAAGTATGGGATGTGTGAATTATTTAATAATTTGTCTACAGCCAGTACTTACTATTGCATCATTCTAAAATATTCATTTTATTTAAAAATACAGAAAATATCAAAGGTTATATATACAATCAATTTTAATTTCCTCCTATATAAAAATACTTGGGAGATATAGCCTCAGAAGAAATGTATAACACGTTTTAATTTTAACAGCAAAGAAGAATCATCAATGACATCAGAAGAGAATAACTTTGAGGAATCAAAGATTACAGGTAATATTTTTATTTATTTATTTTTTAAAATTGCTTTATTAAAGTCTATAATTACAACAATCTTACAAAGCTACAATTATATTAACCTTTCAGACACCGATATCCCAACAATTCTTTGTTCTCGTGAGGATGAGGAAGACTTGGAAGCCAGTAATCAAAATGTAAAAGATGTAAACAGGGAACGTGATGAACATAATGAAAAAGAATTAGAGTTGATGGTAAGTAAGTATTCTGGTTGCCGCGGCATGAGAGACGATGAATCCATTTATGCTTCAAAGATGCTGCAATGCCTGCCTTTCAATAGCTTTAACTAATATAATTTGCAAATGTGAAACACAGCCTCTTCTGCTCCCTCATCTCCAGCTTGATCGACAAGGCATTTCGATTTCAGTATGTTGCTTCTGGTCTCTGCAGCTGTAAACTAATGGCATTCATTTCTTATCTCTTCACCAGCAGCTCTAAGTAATAGTTTGTGGGGACTGTGGGAGAAGTAGCACTATCCTGATGTGCAATTCTAATCTTTGTGACAAGTGTACACTCAGCAGAAACTCGTCTGTAAAATGAGAGGTTGGACAGATCATTGTTAGGGTCCTGTCCAACTCTACAAGTCTATAATTCTTGCATTTCACAGAATTTTGTTTTATTTCCGTCCTTGTGCAAATCTCAAAGTTTTGTATCATTGTAAAATATTAAATTACCAAGTCAGAAGAAAATAGCCTGTGCCATAATTTTTAAGCAGGAAACAAATTCAGTACTGTACAACTTAGTATTAAATTTGTTATTGTAAATTTCACACTTGGTGAACATTCAATCTATTTGGAATTTTGGGGGGATGGTTTAGAGAGCTCTTTTATCACAAAGAAAGAAATAGAAGGAAATGAGTCACATAATGCAATTTATCCTTTATTGTATTTGGTTGGAGCTCATATCATTGGGATACATGGATTCATAATCATCTAAGATTAAAATGACATTTGCCTCTTCAAGTGTCAGCGCGGAAACAGAAAAGAAATAGAGCTCATCTCTTTCCCCACATTTTCCACCTTTCCTATAGTGATATGGCAACTGCATCACTAAAGTATGCAATTTACTTTGCTCCAACTTTAAGAAACTACAAAGTTGTCACCCATTGTGAGAATTCTCACCAGCTGAAAGTTAACATCGCCATTTTTTTCAAACCACAGAATATAATGAAAGGGCCTTGAAAAAAATCAAATACTTCACCAATATACCTCATTACAATGAGCCGGCTCAACTATAAAAGTTTGTTTAGAAGTTACTGAGATTGTACGCCCAATAAATGAACGGGGAGCTGTAATTTAGATGCTAATTTGCTCCATGCTGACGTTAATGCATAAAACAATGAAGCTCTATAATAGATGGAAATACAACCAAATCTGTGGAACCCACAGGCATTGGCTTACAAGACAGCTGTGCAGTTGACAAGTAACATGAGCCTTATGTGAGAAGAAGGGGAAAACGTAAGATTTGCATATAATTATTGAGATCATGCAAATGTCAGTTATGAGGAGAGGAAAAAAAAAAAAAACACAGGCATCTCACTGTTAAATCCTGACAGTTGGCATCACTGAAGAGCTCAAATACATTTGAGTACCAGTTGGCAGAGGGTCATTAAAACAGAATTTGCAGAGACATTAACTCCCTCACTTTTCTTTGAGTGACGTTTTGCTATTAATAGTTTGCAGAGGCTTTGCAGAAAACATATTAATAAGAGAAACTGTAATGGGGCACCTACAGCAAGTGTAAATGTAGCAGGGGCACCCAGGAAGCTGCTCTCTAATTGATTAGCATGGAGCTATCAATGTGTATATCCTAAGTGAGGAGAAAATGCAATGACAAGCAAGAATAGTTGAATAATACAATGTGATATTTGGAGGCTGGGAAGGAGGGTGATTAATTTGGGCCCCTTCTCTTACTAATCTCATTCCCAAGTCATATCCTACGAGGATCTCCCCAAAACATCTGGCTTCCAGAGTTTGTATGAAATCCATAAATGAAGTGAGTCAAGAATATCTGCCGGATAATTACCGCAATAATAAAAGCTATCTAATTCATTCTGTATGTTTAAAAGGATCGTATGGTCATTATTTTTCTGTTGTTTTTGTCCCATAAGATAAACCAACACTTAATAAGAACTAGAAGTGCTGCTTCCAGAGATGAAAAGGATACATTTTCGTCAGATCCAGTCAATTTTCCAAATAAAGCTGAGGGGTTAGAGAAGAAGAAAATCCATGGTGAACTGTGTGCCGACTTGTTTGAGAGGACTTTGTCTCCAAGTTCATCAGCAGGAAGCTCATTAACGGGAGATTATTACCACAGTGAGAAATATTCCTCAAGAAATGAATGCAATCATCAACTTTCAGAGGAAATTATTTCAGGTAAGAGAGAAATCAAGCCATCACTGGAAGATACCAATAGTAATGAATTAATGCAGTTACACATTGATAGCAAAGACGTCCTGGATGATAATGCAAATCCGGCCCACAGGAGTGTCAGAGTGAAAATATCTTGCTCCTCTCCAGATCAAGGAATGGTGGGTGACCTTAATAAAAATCATGAAGGAGGAGCTAAGAAAAGTGAAATAAAGAATTGGGAATGTTTAAGTACAGATTGCCATTTAGGTCTATGTGCATGTTCAAAACAATCAACAGAAAATGGGTCTTTGAAGGAAGATTATGGTAAGGTTAAAGATGAGAAGGAACAAAGGGTACACTTGGGTGTTAATAAAAAACAAAGCAAGATTTTTCCGTCATCCTTGCATGACCAAGAAGGGAAACTGGGCCACTCTGAAATAAGTGTGGAAGGGACTGAAGCTAGAAAGAAAGACTTAACAGCTCGCTCAAGCAAAAATACCACAGTTCCCGCCCAGGCAATAGCAGCAGATATGTTTTCCTCAACAAGGACAAACTTAAACTGGGAAGAAACTACGTTAACAACTCCAGAGAGTGATCCCTCTCCTGGTGAAGGCACGACTTCAGAAGGAATAACTAGGAAAGTCCGTTCATCAAGAAACAGAAATGTTTTGAGAGAGGATTATCTTTTCCAAGCTGAAGAAGAAAAATCAGATTGGAATAATCCTGAAGAATGGGGTAAAGATGCACAGCACAAACAAAATTGGAATATTCTAGAGAGTCAGGAAAAAGTGAGAGGCAATAAGACAAATATAACCGAGCAGAACAAAGAACAAGCAGATTGTGAAGACATGTGGGGGAAAAGAGAGAACACGAGCTTGAACGTTACTCCTACAGAAGTGCTGTTTACCTGCCAAGAAACAGAGTGCGATGAACTGTCTTCTCCAGCTGATCATGGCGTTGCCGAGAATGCACAAGCAGGTACAGCTTATATAATTAAGACAACATCAGAAAGTACTCCAGAAAGCATGTCTGCTGCAGAAAAAGCAGTAATTGCTAAGCTACCTCAAGAGACAGCACGAAGTGACAGGCCCATCGAGGTAAAAGACACAGCGTTTGATCCACATGAAGGGAGAAATGATGATTCACATTATACCCTTTGTCAACGAGATACGGCAGGTGTAATCTATGACAACGAATTTGAAAAGGAGGCACATTCAGATATTTGTAATGTACGTGCCGATGAAATAGAGAAGGAGGAAACCATGCATATGTACAATCCCGGGAAGATGCATGACAGGGAGAAACATGGCTTTGGAAATGCAACATCTGTAGAAGAATCTTCCCAAGTCATTACAAGCAATCAAAAGATAACCTCAAAGCTGGATTTACATTTGGAAGTATTTTCAACAGGCAAAAAAATATTTGCAGAAAATAGTGATCTTGGGCAGGTCCAAAAATCATCAAACAAAACAGACTTAGAAGCTGTTGTTCATTCTGCTTTTAACTTAGACACAAACAGAGATTCTCAGAATGGCTCTCACATTTCCAGTCACCATCCTAGAATGTCAGCACCCTCTTATAAACAGGCAGTAGAGAATACAATTACCACCACAAATCTCCATTCTCTTTTTACTGAATCAGAAGATATTTGTAATCCAAGTGAAATTCAGGACCCTCTGCGGTCTAAATCCAAAGAAGCTTCCTCAAGTTCAGAAATTTCATCAGGCCCTAGACAAGAATGGTGTAGGGGGAAGATTTCCCAACAAGGAGAATGCAGCGTGGAAAAGTCTCTAGGGCCAACCATTTTAATCAGCGAACCTCTTGAGAACACGGAAGAGGCACGGCATGAAAACGAAGGGGTACTAAGCTCTGGACAGTTGCAATACTCTTCAGGAGGCAAAGCATCTGAGAGCTTGGCTGCTGCTAGTTTCCCTGTCCAGGAAAATGGAGCTCAAATCAGTGAATCTCTGCTTTCAAAATACACCAACTCTAAAATACCTTATCTTCTTTTGTTTCTGATATTTCTTGTAACCATCTATCAGTATGACCTAATGATAGGCTTGGCATTCTACCTCCTTTCATTGTCCTGGCTATACTGGGAAGGGGGGAGGCAAAAAGAATCTGTTAAAAAGAAGTAACCTTGGCGCTATGATGATTCCCTCTTAAAAGATAAGCTATTTAGCCCCAAACATTTGGATTGCTGAAAGAGACTATTCATTGTTCTAAGAGCCAGTGCAGTTTTTCTCTTGAAGGATCATTTAAAAAGGAATGCGTATGAAGTTTGCTCCTTCATATAAGTAATTATTCTATATAGGACCATTATGTTTGGATCATTAAATACCTATATGAATATGAGATATGAAGCACGTCAAGCTGAAATTAGGTACAGCTGTTGCTCCTTAGCAGGCTATGAAGTTCCAACGCTTCATGTCTCTTCACTTCTTAAAGAGCTATTTCTTGCATTCATTTCTTTGGCAGTAAAGCTTCATTTTTTTTTCCTGTGAGCACTTTTCCCTCTATGGTTTTTAAAAACAGATAAAACATGGATGATGGCAAAGAATTTTTTTTTTTACTCCTTTGGAATTGCCCATGAAATTTGCATTTACCACTGTAACATTTATCAGGACATATTAATAGCGCAAATACTTCAACTTCTATTTCACATTTTAAAAAACCACCATGTATATTGAAATATGTAAACTTAAACTGAAGAAACACATTATGTTCAATTGAATTATACCTTATACACATACCCTTTACCTATAAAATCAGAGCACTCAACATAAAACAAATTTGACAAAGGCTGAAACAAATGGGAAGTTAGCTTTCAGTTAGACAAAATGTTGTGAGTGGCCTGTCTTTGAGCAATGTTTTCCTCTTATAAAGTGAGACTGTAACATAGCTGAACAATTTCAATATCAACTATTATCGAGAGTTGAAAATTAATACTAAAAGTTCCGCAAGCATTGTTTCAGAGTGACTTTGTAGCTATAAAGTATAAGGCACTAAATGATAATAATAAAAAAGATATCCAAATGAACTCTTTGTTCTATGTTGTAGTATTTTTGTCTTCAAATAAAGTTTTAATCTTTTCCTCATGGTAAGACAATGAACTATCCCCCAAAGTGAACTTAGAGAACAAACTCCTAGTCCTTGGTGATATGCATAATATGATTATCCAATTACGAAGTGACCACTCAAAATTTTAAGAGGCCAAATAGATACGTGTGGAAATCTACTGAAGAATAAATGAATATCAGTAACAGTAGTGACTTTGGTTGTAATTATCTGTGACTAAAGGAGTGAAATAATGGAACTAGTCATTTACTTATGTAGGCATAATGCAAAGATTTATATACAATTTATTTCAACTAAGTATTGAAAGCTGTAATAGGCAAAATGCTGTGCTCTGTTCTACAGCATAGCACTTCCTTTGATAGTCTGCACAGCTACTTCTAGGAATAGGTATATCTCTTCCGCTGAAGCATTGTAAGAAAGTCAAACAGAAGGAGCCTATTTAGATGAGTCCTTTTTCATAGGAACTTATTTCATAAAACATATAACATTGATCTTCAGAGTGAAAAAAAGGAATCTATTTACTGATAAAGTAAATTCAGTAAGCAAAAGATGCACACATCACCCTACAAAGAGATATACACTCAGGAAATGACAAAATAAGAATAACACATCTAAACTGACTCTTACTTGCTAGTCAATGATTTCCTTCATCCTAATTAGCTACGCAGTTATTTTCCAATCCCCTCACTATATAATACTTTCAAGTCTCATTGAAAATGAATACTTGGCTTTAACTTTTTTGTTGAACAAATATAAACATTTTGAAGTAGAACTTAGGGAAAATATTTGATTGTTTGAAAAAGCATATTTTCTTTAAATACTAGTGGAATACTGTAAAGCAGTACCTAGAAATTATCTCTAAAATTGCCATTCTGATAATTTTGTTGACAATTCTAAATTACAATGGAATCAAGGTTAGCATTTCTTCAGTTCTTGTAGTTTTCTCAAGAGTTTTAGTCAATATGCCTATCTCATTAATGCAAAGAACACTGCACTACTTTATGAACACAGGTGACCAAACTGGAATTATTCCCATAAAAGAACAATATAACCTTTTAAAATACTTTTGTATGACTTTTGGTAACTGACTTTCCAATTCTTTAGATACATTTGTAATAGAAACAATAAGAAATTTCAAGGGATTTAAAATATTGTGTATTTTTTGCATGCAGTGAAGACATAATTGACAGCTGAACTAATAAGGAAATTTAAAGTCATATGAACTTGTGAAATTATTGCTAGATGGAGACTTAGATTTTTGCAACCTGTTTTAATCAGTTCACTGGGTTGAGCAAGAAAAGATCTCAGGAAGAACTGGCATAAAGATTTGGCTGAGAAAGGTTTAGCTGTGAATTATTATGACAAGGGTCTTCTTTTAAGCATAGCCACCTATACTGTGTGTCACCAAGTATTTGGTTAAGAGCCCAAAGACGAAGTTGCAGGAGAGCTAAAAGAGAGGTACATACCATATCTCATTCCTATATATTAAGCAAGAAACACAAAATACAATATCATCTTTGATCTTCTTGAGCTTCTATTAGAAAGAAAATCTTAAAAATTAGTTGGTAGTAAAAGGACTTATCTTTAAAAAATTCACATTTACATAAGCCATCAATATGACAAGCCACTTTTCAACTAGCATGAAATGAACAAATATGCTGATACTTGCCCTCCAATATTACTGAAAATTGTGTTAATGGAGCTATGTGATTGTGATGAGCTTCAATATTTTGATGGAGAATTATTTCAGGGAATATCTATGTTCATATTTAATACTATTTTGTGAAAGGAACAGAATATCTTTTATTTGTCATCTTAAACCAGTCTTCCAGTTAAATGGAAAACTTAAACATATCCAGTCCAATTTGGGGAAGTAAGTATTTCATTTTTTTCTCAAAAGCATTCATAGTGTTTCTCTTAATAATATATTTTCCAGTAGTGAATATTATTTCGTATTCAAAGGTCTTTTGTCTTCTTTAGTAGGCTCCCTATTTGCATGTACATAAGCTAAAATGGCAAAACAATAAACACCTCTAGCAGAACTAGTAAAGATGAGGGTAGGCACATTTACTGATTTGTTATACAGTATCTGACTTTTCGGTTTTCACTGAGAGAGTATGGAAATTGAACTATGCAATAGGGATCTTCTTTTGTCCTTTGAATCCTGTCTTGGCCATTTCCTAAGGGACTGAGGAAAAAGACTGGTTTCGTTTCTGCGACGAGGTTTGAGGTCATCATGAGAGGCCACGTTTCCCAGGTACCTCCATGGTTGTGTACCTATATAGAAAGAACAGCTAAAAATGTTACCTTTATTTATTTGATTAAATTTATTTGCTGTTTTTTTTATGTTTCAGGAAAGAAGTAATAAAAATCTGGACAGCATAATTTATTTTTTTGTCTTTTAAAAATAGGTTTGGCCATTGAGCCAATGTGTTCACCAAATCTTTTAAAACTGCCAATTAAATTTTCACTAAGTTTATGATCTGGTTTTAAATGTGCCTGTATTTTACAAGGAATGTCTTTATTGTAGTGTGCTACAGCCTTATTAAACAAAAGCTCTTTAAAAAATACAGATTTTCATTTTGCATCATTTCTATATTTGCTAAACACATACATGGTACATTCATTTTTTAAAAATATGAAACAATACATTGTGTGAAAATTTAAATAAAAATCCTCAGAACTTTTTTCTAATATACCTGATTCTTTATATTCATGATAGTAAAGAAGGGGGGCACATGGGTTAGTCGATAGTGGATTGTGACAAATCATTTGTATTTGGATGCCTCTAAGATCTGATATTTAGCAGATTACAGTTCTGAGTTAAATTACTCATCTTGGTTGAAACTGGTGTAGTATCTTTCTTCCTGTTACCCGACACAAATCATCTGGGCTTTGTTTTCACTATCCCCTGCCTCAAATGCTATGTATTTAAATAAGTCACATTTTCCCCCAGAATATGACTTGACTTGTGTATATCCCTCTTCCTTGAGGACCCCTTCAGTTATCTCTACTCCTCTCCTCATACTCGACTCTGTACGTTTCTCTATGCACAGTTCAATTTCTATCCTTTTGTAGTATCCTGCCATTCCAGTTTGTGGAATCTCTCGATTTTCACTTCTCTTATGACACTAACCTCCTTCTTGTGTGCAGAGCATTAGCCGACTTACTTTAACCGGACTGTCTGCTTGGTCACGACATGGACAAAGCTTTTCTCTTCCTGACACTCACCTTCTGGAGGCTGGTTTGTAGGATTCTCAGCCACTACGTGTGCATTGGATTGAATTATAGTGATGTCTCCCTCCTTTCCTGCCGGGAAATGCGAACCAGACACTCTGAGGTCTGAACTAAACCTGAATCAACTTAGCCAAATCAAAGATAGGATTTTTAGTAGACTTCTGAAAATAGTTTTAAAAGGCAAAGAAAATGTGGACAAACAAGGCACAGTGGCACAGTGCGTTTGGGATGTGAGAGGAGAAGCAATCCTCTCTCTCCTTTTCTCTTAACAATTACACTGATTTTCTGTAATTATAAACTCTTCCTAGTACATGAAATATTCCCTTCCTTGTGTTTCACAGAAAATAATACATATTATATATCAAAAAACATTAATACATATCTTTATTTACTGGCTAAGGTGAAAATTAACAGAACAGGGTATGTTTTCATATAAACTAACTTAGTAGCTTAAAAACCAGTAAACATCACAAGGTATAAAGTGCAAGAAACTCAATCTTCCCAGCTGCTGCCATGCCCTTTGGAAATGGCTGATGGCTCCACTTTACACCTGTTCTGCATATCAACCTTTAGGTAAGCAAATAGAAAAAGTAGACAGTGGATTCCCAATAAAGAAAGCATTTGATTAACACAGACACACAAAGTCACACACACACGGCATAACATCCAATAAATGACAGGAATATAGTAATCTTTAACTATTATGTCTAGTGATGTATATAAAATTTTGAGGTTTCCTTTCCTTGAAGAGACTCATCTCACCAGATTTGGATATAAAATTAAAATAACACAAAAGCAAGCCTATTTTTTTGAGGCTGAGTCCAAAGAAAACAGGACATGTAATAAATGTAGTAGCATGTCATATAATAGTGTAATATCATCAGTAATTAGTTTCCTACGAGCCAGTTACGTGTGTACTATATTATAGAATTCGTTACCATCTTTGGTTTATTTGGGTCTGAGTTAAAACAGATTTAACATTTCCTGAAGACACATTCTATGAAATATACTATTGAAAATCAGAGATGGTACTTAAATATCATCATGAAGAGGATAGAAATGTTCTCTGTTAATGCTTAACTAACTCAACTAACCTATAATCTACTTTTTTATGTAGGAGGCTTTTGTGTTAGAGTTTATAAAATATTTTAAGCGAGAAACACGAAAATGTAACATATCTTTGTCTACATGTACCTACTCTCTAAAATGAATGTGAACTTCATGTACTATAAACAAGTACTAATAAAATAAAAATTAAAAAAAATCAATAGCAGAAATGAAATAAAAAAGAAAACATAATATTTAAATTATCCTATCAACTTTAAAAAATGTTGCATTTTGTTTCTACGCAATAAATTATTTCCAAGTTAATAAATTAATCCTTGGGAGATCCAGTTGCCTTTTTTCAAGATGCATATAAGTTTTTTTATTTTAAGTGAAACTATACTGACACTACCTAAAGGGAACCAAGGTTAAAGAATATGTCATTTATTTCTGAAATAAATCCAAGTGGAAATTATAAATACATTCTCAATCTTTGAAAGTTGGAAAATAAAATAAAATAGGAGATGAGAGGTTATACATTTTCTTCATGTTTGTTTCATACTCCTTAATATGTTGAGTAAAGCCTATATATTTCAATTAGAGCTAGTTAGTGCCTGTTAAGTGAATTATTTGCACTACTTATCCTGTTCCCATTCGTAAATTATTAAAGAACAATACTTACTACACAAATAAGCAAGGCATCAAGTTGTAGTTTTATTTTTTCAGTATAGCATATATATCTATATCTATATTTATATATATTCACAACCACTGATCTGTGCATGTGAGGTTCAATCTTTAATAATAATAATCACACCAAATCTATATTATATTGAATATATTTAACGTGGGGGGGACTGTTGTAAGCTCTTTATGTGAAATAAAATGTGTTTTTCAGAATTTCATGAGAGACCTGTAGTACTAGTACTTTCATTTTAGAGGTTGAAAAAGAAAACAGAGACATTTAGTTTTCCAAGGTCATGGAGGTACCAGGCACAGTACTTGGTAAAGTCTAGATTTGAACTTGTAGCAGACTTTCTCCCAGGCTGATTCTCTTAATCCTGCACCGTGTTTCTCCTTCAGTCTGTGTGCATTGAGTTATTGAATGAGTTGCACAGTTCTGTGTCAACATGCTACATGAAGTTATATTTATATAAGTAACATTACATGCAACACAGCATATCTTTTGCACAATCCTGTCTTTATTAATGTTCTTAAAAATGAAGTTCTTAAAATATTCTGTTCATTGTTTAAATAATTTTGACTCAAAATATACTTACTATATTCCTTTTAGGTTACAAACAAGGTGGGAAAATTATATCTTACCTAACTTGAATATAGTAAAATAGATGGAGTCAAAACTATAATTGCAGGGTTGGGAATTTAGTTCAGTGGTAGAGCGGTTGCCTAGCAAGCTGGAGGTACTGAGTTCAATCCCCAGCACACTCCCCCTCCCACCAACAAACAAACAATAATTGCAGTATCTTGTGACCAGTTCAAAAATAGAGGTAAGATTTAGGAGCAGAAATGGCATGAAGGGAAGACTGTTAGTCCTTGTGAATATTTTGCCTCTTCCTTTTAAGAAATGGTCTTTTCATCATTTTAATTTTAGGGATCAAAGAAATCACAATGAAATCACCCAATTTCCTCTTCACAGTTAACTTTTACATACATATTAGCTAGGATGAGGACATATCTTAATGGGATAGTTATAGTGCTTATATATGCTGTGTATCTCAGTCTAATTAACAGCACCTTTTTAACTTGCAAAATTAATATGGTTTAGATGACAAATTATAAGGCCAACCTAAACATTCAAGACAACAACCTAGCCATTAGATGTAAATAACTCCATGTTACATAAACAAGAACAGATTCCAAACTAAAAGCCATTGATAACCTAACGACGGAATTCCTGTTTCAAAGTCTTAAAATCCAATTCTGTAATATGTCTATGTTATTGTTTATTACATTAGATCTCTGATCAGTATAAGTAAAGCCATATTTTTGAAGATTCAGTAATATAGAGGACAACGGGGGTAAAGTAAGTAGATTTTAAAAAGAATGATGTAGTCAAAATTAATTAGAAAAGTACAGTAGTCATTTACACATTGTCACTAGGTAATTAATTATTATTACATTGTGGAACCAGATACCACTCAGAGGACTCGGGACATGATAATTCTGTGATCCAGAATAGCCAAAAGTAATGAAGCTTTTGTAAAGGTTATGGAGATCACTGTGCATTCCTGAAAATGATAATGGTGTATGTTGCTAGAAACTATATGAGGAATATGCATTCTAAGAGAAATAAAAGGTTGTAGAGACATACCTAATTGTGTTATGGTGATATAACAATTTGTAGTAGGATGATGCTATTAGAATAGCAAAACAAATGAAGCAATATAAATAAATAGCACAAGATATCCAGTAAGAGACCAAGTCATTTTAAGGTAGAACCAGTCTTACTCCTTCTTTGGTCTTTGCCATAATTTTAGCTTTTGGCTTTTCTTCATACAGGAATTACTTTGTGATGTTGTAAATGGCAATGGATCTTTTCCTTCACTTTTTCTTAACGGATATTTGTATTTGAAGTTTATCCAAAAGACTACGTGTTATGGCTTGTATCTAGAAGTCCCCCCAAAGCTCATGAGGTCATAAGTGGCACTTTTTCAGAGATGGCTGGCTCCAGAGTGTGTGATGCTGGGAGTAAGGGTGTGTGATTACTAAATTACTCCACTGTTTGGTTTGGCATAGTTCTGGGTGTGGATAATGGGAGGGCCCACCCTGAGTGTGGGTGGCACCGCCCAAAGGGGATGTAGCCTGAAAAGGATAAAAGGGGGAGGCAGGCTGCTGCCTCTGCTTCTTTGCTACTTTGCTGCCTTCATGAACCGTTTCTCCTCCGTGATGCCCCTCAGTCATGCTCACCCTGCCTTGGATCCAGCCAAGTATGAACTGAAGCCTCTACAAACTGTGAGCTAAAATAAACCTTTCCTCCTTTAACTTTGGGTGCTGAGTATTTTGTCTCAGCAATGAGAAAAGTAATGGACTTTAATTAGTGAAGAACACAGAACATATTAATACTGATATCTTAGCAAAAAGCTAGCCTGGTTGTCCTAAAAGCTTTAGCCAAGCATCTACTAACTTCAACTAATCTTACCACACAAGAAAGATGCAAAGAAGTAGTTTGTGAAAGCTGTTTTTTTTTTCTCTAGATTTTCTCTGCATATATTCTAAAGATATCACTGGCACCAATTTTACGTGCCCATAAAGATGTTCATTCTGTAGTTGAAGGTAAAGGACCCTGAGGTATTTTATGAAATTGACTGTCACCATTTTAGGTTGTGAAGGCCAAAGATAATTTCATAACAGTCAACCCATGTCTCTCAAAGTTCTTTGGTTGGAAATAAACAAAATCCCTCACAGTAAAGAAATAAGACAATTCCAAGGCTAAAAACAGAAACAGGTATAACTAGGGATAGGAACCAGGCAATGAAACTTGTCTGCAATGGAGTCTCTGCTGGCTTTCATGTTCTTCCATCTTCCCTCCCCCGCCATTTTCTGTGTCAACTTCATTCTTTATTAGTGAGTTTCTCTTTCCACTTACTCTTTAGTGCATGTAGGCTCTAAAATAGAATTCTCCAGTAGTGGCCTTACATCCTGATTATATATTTCCAAGGCCTAACTGGTTAGATTTTTCCTGATCTCCGTTCTAAATTCCTGAGAGAGAAATGCATTGGTTTAGTCTGGATTAGCTGTTCATTCAGAGGGCAAGCCTTTGTTTCCAGGGAACTGGGCCATGGGGTTTGCTACTTTTTCCTAGGGACAGTGAGTACTCACTGCAAGGAGAGTTTTCCATGTTTTCAAAGGGCTGGTGGGGACAGTAGGTTTGTAAGTCATGTCTATAATATGCTAATTCTCATATCTCATAGTTGGTTCTCTTTTTCCTTTTGTAGATCCACAGAATTCTAATCTCTATAAATTTATGTCACATCTAGATATGAGAGAAGGCACATTCTTCTACTTTGTTCTTTAATATAAGTCATAGTTTCATATGACCTATGGGATTGGCTTATCAATTTCATAAATAAACTTAATGTATGGGATTTTGATGAATACGTACATTAATTTGAGCTCAACATCCTTTCTTTCTTTTTTTTTTTTTTCTTTTGAGACAGGGTCTCCCTGTACAGTTCAGGCTGGCCTTGAACTCACTACATAGCCCAGGCTGGCCTCAAACTCACAACAATCCTCCTGCCTCAGCCTTTTGAGTGCTGGGATCACAGGTGTGCACCACCATGCTCAGCTAAGATTAATGTTCTAAAAATATTCTTTTCATGCCTGGAAATAGTTTATTTCTTAATTTATTCATTTCTTGTGTTCCACCAATCATGATATATAATTTCTCCATGAATACATTACACATTTACTAACACCTTCATTTCTGGGTACCTTATGGATTTTGTTTCCATCATGAATGAATTTTCCCTATCATATTTTATTGGGGAAATTGTTGAAACACTGTAGTAGTAGCTGTTTTTATTTGGGATTTATTCAGTTACTTTGTTAAATTACCTTATTAGTTCTAAGAGTTTTTAGGCCTATATTTGAAAATTATGCCAATAGTTTATAAAATGTATTGATTTTTTTCCTATGCAGTTTTCCAAAATCTCTCAGTAGTTAAAATTGTTTTATTTTAATTCACTTATTTTTTCTTTCCTTAGCTTTTTTTTTTTTTAATGGTTACATTCATAACATTTATTTTGTACCTGTACATGATGCATCTTGGTTCTTCCCCCTCTTTCCCGCCCCTCCCCTCTATTCCCTTCATCCCTACTTCAGCAGGTACATTCACATTTCTCCATGAATTCCCTTTCCTTTTTCTGTCCCTCTTTTCCCTTCCCGCTTCTGCCCCCTCTCTGTCCAATGCCCTCTCCTTAGAATATTATCTTCCTTTTTGATTATATCTATTACACCTCTTCGTCCTTTTTTAGTCCATGGTTTCTCATATCAGAGAAACAATTTGATGTGTACTCATAAGTGTCTGATTTATTTCACTTAATAGTATGTTCTCAAGGAACATCCATTTACATACAAATGACTCTAGTTTATCCTTTTTTATGGCAGTGTAGTACTCCATTGTGTAGAAAAACCACATTTTCTTTAGCCATTCATTGGTTGGTGGGCATTTAGGCTGTTTCCAAGACTTAGCTATTACAAATTGTGTTGCTATGAACATGGTTGTGCATATATCCTTATGGTATGAGGATTGCAGTTCTTCTGGGAAGATCCCCAGTAGGGGGATAGCTGGATCAAATGGAACCTCTAGTTCTAGTTGTTTGAGGACTCTCCATATTGATTTCCATAGTAGCTGGACCAGTCTACATTCCTACCAACAATGGAGGAGGGTTCCTTAGCTTTTTAAGGTGAATATATAGCTTATTCGTCTTTAATCCTTTCTCTTACAAAAAGTCCATGTAATGCTATGAAATATAAATAGTAGTTTAGATGCATTCAATTGATTTTGAAATAATTATATTTCAGAAACATATACACATACATAAATACATTTTGAATTTTTTACTTCTATTTTCTAGTTCTCATGTAATTTCCGTTGTAATTTAGTATAATAGTTGTTTAACATGACATTAATTTTTCAGATTTTTTATTATCAATTTGAGTTAAATCATGCTTCTTTCATACACTGTTACATATCTCCAATTATTTTAAATGTGAAAATATAGCCATTGGAATCTACATACAGTGAGTCTGAATATAATAATGTACATACACATTTTGTTGGATAAAAGAGCCTTGTATATTTTTATTAGATCAGGCTCAAGATTTTTCTTCATCTTTTTCTGTTTGTTTTGGTTTTGGTGCGAGAGATTTAACACAGGGCCTTATTCATGCAGATGTAGTTTCTTAAATTTGTTGTTCATAACCACATTCTGAGTAATAGGCTATTTTGACTGTCCTCACGTAAAATGCCAAAGTAATATTATGGAAGTAACGGATTCTCCTTGTAGTTGTGTGAATTTTACTTCAAGATTCAGTTCTTTGTTGCAAATAAGTTAATGCTTGTCACATTTCTTAAGTGAAATTTACCCTTTCATGGTACATAATGTCCTTATTAATATTTTGTCTTAAATTCTGTGCCACTGATATTGACGTTGCTGTACTGGTTTCCTTATGGTTACTATTTTGATATCACAGCTTCCTCCAAGTTATGGACAACTTATGGACAATATTTTTTAAAAATCCAATTTGGAATCTGTTTTCTAATAGGTGAGTTTGAATTATTTATGCTGTTTTAACTAGCTGATGTGTTTGAATGTCTTATTATGTTATATCGTGTTTTCTGTTTTTCATCTTTCTATATTACTTTTCTCTT
The DNA here is from genome assembly GCA_004026905.1 of Hystrix cristata. Taxonomy (NCBI): domain Eukaryota; kingdom Metazoa; phylum Chordata; class Mammalia; order Rodentia; family Hystricidae; genus Hystrix; species Hystrix cristata. The sequence goes on from PVJO010000996.1 coordinate 35,265, forward strand.
TTTATTAGTGCTTCTGGGAGTAACAACTTAAAACATTTTTTCCTGTTTTTGGAAATTATATATATATTCTTTTAATTCTGTGAATAATCACTCTTAATTTTTAAAGTATACATATAATTATATTTCTAAACCAGATAATTCATGTTTTCTGTTCTAAGAGCAAAATCAGATCATTTGCAGGAAAAGTGGATGAAGCAGGGGATCGTCATCTTAAGCAAAATAGACCAGACTCAGAAAATGCAATCTTGCATATTTTCTCTCATATCTGGGATTAAAAATCAGAACGAGAGAGAGAGAGAGAGAGAGAGAGAGAGCATGAATGTGAGGAAGGGGATCAGAGGATTCCCCTGAGGATCAGGATTCTCCCCCTTTTCTTGGAGGAGGGGTTAAAATAATCAAAGAATGTTGTACGCATACATGAATATGTTCAAACTACACAGTATTCTGTGTAATGAATATGCACTAATAATAATGTCTTTAAATGGAACAACAAATATTTTAATTACTTCATATGCTGCTGTTTTCTAAAGCATTTTAAAACTAAATTTAACAGAAACATAGCTATGTTTAAAATCAACCACTAAATTTGCAGGCATTGCATCCTAGTTAGTATTCACTCTTTTTTCTAATATCTCAGGAGAGCTGTTTTCTGGATTTCCTCTTTTTGTATGAAGGCGCATCCAACTGTCATCCTTTTAGTGTTTCTTTAGTCTTTTAAAATCTGAAAGCGTCTACCTTAGTGATTTTTTTTCTGAGTATGCCTTTCTATGTGGATGCTGCCTTTTCTGTAACACTTTGAGGATATTTGCCATCTTAGAGGGTAATCTGCACTTCCTCTTGAATAATTTTTAAATTTTACTACTTTTCTTTTTAATAAGGTAAACATTGTAGAGTCAAAATAACTGTTAAATTTTCTTCTTCATAAAATGCCATAAATCTGATATTAAATGGATAAAAATATAGTATTGCGGTAAGACATTTTATCTGCATATAGTGGGAAGTTCTAACACACATTGATGAGTGATAATTTCCTTAAAAGTCCAAATAAGGTTGAAATTTGTCCTAGCATTAGCAGAAGCTCACAGTCAATCCAACTGGACTATAGAACACCAGAAATGTGGAGAAATTAGAGGCGCTAAGGGTCTCTGAAAGTGGAAATGCAGTTAGAACTGAAAATGGGAAATGGGTGAAACACTGTACAGTGCTTCATTTAGATCCCACCATCCCCCTTGTCTCCTACATGGCCAACTATTTCCTCCACCCTGGCAGGACGAGGAGCTTATTTTCTAAGTCAACTGATCACCCTACCTGCCAATGGGGAAAACAGCCCTAAGAGAAAATAAAACGTGCCAGTCCATTAGTTGGTGACTCATGGCTAAGTTAGTTCAGTTAGAGTTCCTTACAGTGAGCTCTATCTATCAACAACTCTTTTGGCCTCTTCCAACACAGATAGCCTGCAATTAGCTCTTTGGTACATTACTACACCCTGAAGTATTATTATAAAGCGAACACTCACAACTAATTGGAAAAAGTCTTTAATGTAAAGCAGGAACAAAAAGAAATAAATGGACCAAATGAGCTTAAAGAAAACAGAAAATTGAAAGGTGAAAAAAATTTTTTGAAAAACAGCTATAACTATCATGATCAAAGAAACAGAAGAAAATATTGTGGACGTTAAAAAAGAATCAGAGGCTTTGTGAAATGCTAGAGAGGGAACAAAAAAAATAGTAATGGAATAAAATGATGAGTCAGAAAACCTGAAGAAAATTTATCAGAAAGTAGGAGATGGCAATGAGATGAGAAATAAAATAAAATTAAGAGATATTAAAAGATCAGCATAAGACCAAGAGTTTTAATATCCAAGTAGTTCAACAACAAAAAAAATGAGATTGAAGTGATAAAAATGTGTAATAAATGGAGAAATTGTTCAGAGACTGAAGAACATGAGTTTCTATATTTGTGAGATTCATGACAATCCCAGTTAAAGGATGAAAACTGATGCAGAATAAAACACATTATCATAAAATGTCACAACTCTAGGAATAAGAAGATCTACAAAAGTTTTGAGAGAGAGAGAATGAAATATGCTTGTTGATTTATATTCTTGGGAGATAGAGATATGTATTTAACAATTTATATTTTCCACACATGCTAGAGAATTCTCATCTATATATTTTTAAAATATTAATTTTCTGTTACTGTATTTTCTCTCTTTTGGTATTCCCACTAGGTTTAGTTTGAAATATTCTAAAGTTTTCCATACTTCTAAATTCATTATTTATATATTTTTATCTTCTTATTCTTTTTGTTATATTCTTAATGAATCCTTTGATTTATCTTTCCAATTCACAAATTCTCTCTTTTATTACGTTTAATATAGAATTTTTCAAATTTTGATGACCATGATTTTTATTTAACTATGTTTGGTTTGTTCTTTTCATCCCCAGTCATTTTTTCTTCTTTTAAAAAAATAAATAAATAAAAAAAAATAACTCCTTTCCATCTAAAAAGCAAACATTTGTCTTTTGTTTTTCAATTTAAATATGTTAAATTAGACATGTGAAGTCTTTTTTTGGAATGTTTCATAAAATAAGTTAATATAGAGTGAATTTATGTTTTAATTTTTTACTTATTTGCCCGCACTTCTTTGGTATTTGGTTTCTTAGTGCACTTAAACATTTTGCTTATAAGTTCATCGTCACCAGGCCTGGTAGCAAACACCTGTAGTCCAGCTATTTGGAAAATGAAGTTGGAAGACTTCCTGATTCCACAAGTTCAAGAAGTTTGGGGAACATAACAAGAACCCTTCTCAAAATTTAAAAAAAGAAAAGAAAGAAAGAAAGTGGCAGAAAAGAGCTAATTTGTTCTCTCCTCCTCTGAGATATGTTCTGTTTTGTGGTAGTCTTTACCTGGATTTTTGACCCTCGCGTGTACAGCCAGACCATGTCATGGGACTGGGGGATTGTGCCTAGATGGGTAGTAGTGATGTTGCAAAGTCTATTGCTTGCAAGGTCACGTCATTATTTTTGTGCTGTTCTTAGTGGGAGACTAATTTTCATTCTCACCAGGCCTGAAGCTTGTGAAATTTGCATTGTATGTTTTAGTCACTGTTTTTTCTTAACCCTAAGGAAACTTCAATTCAATCGTTGACTTCACATTTTGTACATTCCTTGAGTTACATTATTAAATGTTGTTTTAAATTATCCTATTATTGCATATGTCATGTTCTAGAAAATGGCCGGATGAGGACTAGCAAGGGAGAAAAATTCACTCCAGCCCTATTAGCTAAAATGGACATGAGAAGGAGATAGGAGATATTGGATACGCTAGATGTCTGTTTCAACCTTATGTATTTTGGAAAATTTGGTTTCGTTTACTCCAAAGAAAGGCTTACTTGTTGAAAGCCAATTTTAACAGAAGCATCTGATACTGCTTGGCTATGTTGCCTTTTATTCTTTTTGATGGGTACTAAGAATATCATAAAATTAAGGATTTAAAACAGAGATGCCCAGTAAAATTAATTTCTCAAATATTTATAATGTTTCCATAAACATTACCATATATTCTTTTATGAATTCCAAAATGTGTAAAACTCATGTTTGAAAATAATTATATTTAGGGTCGGGGATTTAGCTCAGTGATTAGAGTGCCTGCCTCGCAAGCACAAGGCCCTGAGTTTGATCCCCAGCACCGCCAAAAAAAAAAAAAAAAAAAAAAGAAAATAATTATATTTAGATGAGAAAGACATGACCCATTCTGAAACACTCTTAGACATCTGATAAAATATTTGTATCATTATACTCCAAGGGTTCACCAAAGCTTGCATTATATATGCCCAAATGACTTGTGCAATGTAACGTCCTTTGCCATAATATCCAGATGCACGTATTTAAAGATATACACACACACACATACACACACATATATATATTTCTGTGACAAAGAAACTAATGTAGTCCTGGTCTGTACAGGAACATACATCTCCACTGAGAAGTTGCAGCCAATTTAGTTGGAAGCCTGGACTTTTTCTCCCTTTTTCATTTTATATACTACCTCCTCTATTTTTTTTTTCCTTAAACTTGACTACTATGAATATTTTCTTGTCACTATGAAATGATCTCAGACACTTAGAAAAGAAAGTATTTCAGAAAATTTTAGGACTAGGTTAAGGTTAGGGTTTGTTACTATCCTTCAAAATTATGAAATCACTAAAAATTACAGTACAGTACAGTAAAGGGGTGAAATTATTTCAATCTTCAAAACCACATCAGCCAATTATTGTGTTGAACTAATGCTATGCTTCAATTTCAAAAGGTGTGACCCAAAAGATAGCAATATAAAAAAATATGTCCTTGCAACCAGTTATTTGAGGCATACCATGGAATATTGTTGACTTAAGAAGCTATCAAGACTTCAGGATTGTTGTAAAATCCCTTTGATCTTATTCAGGGAAAATGCTTGGTGTATATTTACTTTTCATTATAGGAAAATACTTCTTTATGGATTACCTCTTAAAAAATATGCTTTGATATAACCTAGAAAATTGAATATAGTTCCTCAGATACCAAAACAATTCCTGTATGGGAAATGGTTGAATTAAATCAGGATTTTACTAGTATATTGAGTAAACACTTCATCTTTGTTATGTTAACACTACCTGGGAACCCTCAGAAATATTTTTCCTTCTAACTTGTAAATTAAAATTCTTCTGTAGATGTGACTAAGTATAGTTTTTCTTTTGCATAGTCCATTCAGGACCTTCAAATTATCCTCCCTACTACAAGATTTTTTTTTTTTACATGTTTAGGTAAATCAGTGGTAAAGTTGTATCCAAACCACAAAAGTTTAGATAATCCTTTTTTTTTTGGGGGGGGGCTATTATGAGAAACAGTTCATAGCTCGTTATAACTATCTTTCACATTATCGCTAACAATAGCTGACCATAGCTATTTCTTATACCTATCATATATTTGGTTGATATGGAAGGTTACAAGTGTGCAGTTCTGTGAAGAAATAATCTTGTTGTCATCAGAAGTGATTTCACATAGGATTTGGTTTATCAGCCATTCCTTAGGATCATGACATGACTTTAGAAAAGTGAGAAGTGTTTTACCTGAAAGTCTTGAGTTAATTAACTCCACAAGTATTTAGGACAAACTGTAGTAAATAAGAGTCAACTCATAATCTATACTGCTACGTGCTGGGCACTACTGGAAGTACTCAACATGAATTACGTAAACTATTGAGAAATTCCACCAATATTTTTATTTTATAGATGAAACTCTGAGACACAGAGATTGCTTAAGTGGTAGAAACAGGTTTCAGATCAAAGCAGCCGACAGCAGTGCTCATAGAATTTCCCAGCTTTGGATCCTCATTTCATCTGTAGTACTTAGCTCAGTGCCTGACACTGGATACGTGCTTACTAAATGATAACTATTTTAATGGGACTGCGATTATGATACACTGCTATATCATAACTATTCCACGGTGACTAGGGACACGTTTTTCATTGTGGTCCAAATGATCCAAATATGGTAAGTAGGTCATGCTCCTCAGTGAACTTTCAGCTTCATGGAAGAAATAGATGCACAACCCGGATGTAGAATGAGCTAAGCACAAGAGAGACTAATTCTAACTGGAGGAGAAGAGAGCAAGAAATATCTCACAGACAATCTTTGAGCCAAACACAAGCTAGATAAGCTGGAAGGAGAGGAGATTGGGGAGGGCACCTCAGTTTCACTGCCTATGCAGTGCTCAAAATGTTTGGCAGAGAACAGTTTGACTTCTGTTCAGTTTACACAGGAAGCAGGAGGGTAGTGAGAAGAGAGACAGGAAAGTAATCGAGTTCAGAACTCATGGAGCCTCAAAGAAGCCTTTGAACATGAAGTGATAGATCAAACGCATTTTTGGAAAATCATTTGGATAACAGTGCAGAGAGTGGAGGAAGAGAGGTTAAAGGATTATAATAGGCCCGAAAACCAAGACAGTCTTATTGTTGTGATTTAGTTCCACCTTCATAATTCTTACAGCACACGAGATGCTTACTTGCATTTGTCACCTACTACTCTGATTCTTTGTTTCCTACTCTCAAGGGAGAAGAGTAGAGTGTAGTATAAGTATATGACATTCAGGCAATAGAAACCATGAGCATCTTGTGCCTAAATGGTTTCAGAAATAACTTTTGCTTGTGGTGGTTCATAGATATGAATATCTTCCCTATTTTTGTGAATTGTTGCTCTCTTTAAATATCTTCATTCACTTTGCACATAATAACATATTATTGATTGTTGTTTTTACATTATTTGCAGTTCTCTTCAATGAAACTTTAAATTTATTAAAAGAAAAACTATATTTTATGCTGTTATCTCTAAATAGATATTAGAATACAGGTTCAAATAGTTTTTACTTAATTATTGATTAATAATAATTTTAATTTCTATATTTTGATTATGGTCTTTTTCCAGTGGGTTTAAAAACTTGTCAGATCTGGCTTACAGAGCAAATTTGACACACAAAATTTAAATCATGATTTGTTTTATCACCATTGCTTCAATAAAGTAAAAAATGCTATTTTTTGCATGTGTTTTTATATCCTACTTCTGAAACCAGAACACATACCACCTTCATAATAAATATTGTAATTCAGAAGGTGAGAGACAATTATACAAAGATTATCTTTAAAATTATGAAAATTCTCAATATATTTTATTTTCCAAATAAGGAAAGGCGATCGTAATATACATGGTTTTTATTTGGGAACTTTTATTGTGACTGCACATCAGATTTCACATAGCTGCATGGTAAAATAATATCCTTTCATATCTGAAGACTGAAAGTGCTCTAGGCACTTTAAGATGCTATAGCAAACAAAATCTTGTTGATCTGAAAATCCCCTAGAAGTAAATCTTGAAACTAATTATGGTTCTCCTGCTAAGAGTTTCTTTAAGTGCCACTTTCCAATTTCAGTCAAACATTTGCAGTTCTAGTTCAAATACATTTATTTTTTTCAGAATTAACTCACTTGCATCAAACCTCAATAACGTGTTTTCCTTTCACTGTGAAAGAAAGGTAATGAAGAAATTTCCAAGGAATTAAAACATTAAACCTTAAAATCATTTTTTTTAATTTTGCAAAATCTTCATGAGTTCAGTCCTGAGAATTATAGTTACATAATTTTTAACATAGATTTGGGATAGTTTCATTGTCAGGTCAGGGTTTTAATGGGAAAAATACTCAATTATTAAAAATAAACACTCTGAGATGATTTTATTGCCAATCTAGACTTTAGTGGAAAGTTACTAAATGTCCTTTCTTCTTTTTGGTCACGTTTATTTTCTTTTCCCCTAAAAAACAAGCATAGCAGCAATGAATTTCCCACACTGCTCTCCGACCCACACAGCCGAGGTGTGACTGCCTGTCTGCTTTAGATGCAGTGTCCCAGGTTAAGAGTGGCATGGAGCCTTTCTGCAAGTGTCTAATATCATGTTTTTGTCCCAAAAAAGAAAGTGAGTTGGATTTACTTCCATTTACCTCTATCTATATCTTAACATTGGTTTACAAGATGAATGAGGATCAGTAAGTTTTCACCAATTAAAAATCTTATTTACTACTTTGGCAAATACTATACATATAACAGTTATATAAATTCATTAGATTGTGAAATATTCAGTTTTATAGTCAATATCTTACCTAAATAATTCACAGAAAGGGTTTCTTTTATCCTCTATTATATGAAGAACCTAAATGGAATGAAAACTATTACTTAAAATTTACTAATGATTCTAAAAATGTGTAAAGTTAATTTCATTAACTGAGTTTACCTGATGCATTTTTCTTATGACAATCACACCTCTTATGACATTCAGAATCTGTCTATTTTAAAATTTCTAAATAAATTACCCATTTTTTCCTTGGTTCATTGTCATTTGAATGAACCCCAGAGTTATATCCAACAAAATTTAAAAATGAAGTTACTGTCAACTATTTTCCCCTAGCAAACAGAGTGACTCACCTTCCAAATAAAAGCATATCAACATGAAAGTTTCCCAAGGGTATATTCTAGGTCATAATCTTTATATTAATGAATTCCTTACTGAATAGCAAATTGTAAGAATATATTACCTTATTCGTATAATACATTACCTGCCAGCAGGTAATTACCCATCAAAACCTAAACACACAGGAAGGTTGCCCTGTGTCACCAGTGACCCCTACAGGTAATTTTTTAAAAAAGTACAATGTAGTAGGACAAATGATACTACTACACATTAGAATGTAGCTATACCAAAGCATTTACATTTATCAGGAACTTCCAGTGAGATTTGTTAACATTATTTACTAGTTATCACAGAAGATTTTGTAATCTGTAGGATAAGTAAGCATATGTTTTGGAATGTGTAGTAGCTATTGTCACACATATTTAAATTTTGCATATCAACCTAAATTCCTAGAGAACATTTTCCATGTAAGGCCTTTAAAAAAACTGTTGGAAATTATTTGATTAAAGAGTTAGAAGAGATTGAAAATGGCTATCTAATTTATTGTTCTGCCTGAAGATTTGTTTCAATAACTAGCTAACTGGGTACTTAGGACACACAAAGCACTTCACGTGCAGTCTTGGAAAATCCCAATGAGATATGTATTATTATCCACAGATCATAGAAAGAGATAGTTAAGTGGCAATAAAAATGTCAAAACTGGGAGACATGTCCCAAAGTGCCTGTTTCTGAGTATTGTACTATGCGGGGATGGTAATGATTAGGGGAAGCCACAAAATGGATACATGTGCTTCAATTCCCAACTTTACATTTATATATTTAATGGCCACTCATTTATTTGATGTGTATGGCATTCTTAATGTATTACTAAGGACTATGTCCTGAATAGTTTTGAAAAATAGAGAACAATTAGCATGCAGATTTGTTTTAGAAGAACAATGCATCAAATTAATGGTTTAAACAAATGTACTTTTTGTATTCCAACTGATGGTAATAAAGACAGTTGTCAACAATTCAGCCATTTCACATGCGTATACAAAAATTACATTTGAGTTATTATTTGTGGTATTTATATCAACTTTAAAATTCCCCAGTACACTATGAGAGGTACGAATAAGTTGTATAGTTACACATTTCTTCCTAATTTCATATAATACTTTTCCAGATGTAAGAATTATCTTTTTGAAATTTATGCTGTGGATTTCACAACTAGGTTTATATCCATTATTTATTTTTAGAACTTTTATTAGTGCATGTTTGCAGTACGTAATGATTACTTTCACTGTGGGACTGCACATAACACATCTTTATCATTTTTTTAACCCCCTTTTCCTCTAGTCTCCCCCTCTCCCTCCATCTCTTGGTCTCTTCCATTTTGCAAAAGATCTGTCTCCCTCTTTCCTATTATCTCTCTTTTATTTGGCCTTTAATTTATTTATACTTTGGGTTTATGTTCTCAATTAACCCATGCAAAATGTGAGATCCAAACAAGGAAAAGACGATTTCTGCATCTCTTGCAGTGATGATAGAATACGATGCTTGTTTGTTAGTTTTAACACTCTTAAAATCTTAAAGCTGTAAAACAACATAATGAACAAAACCATAACAATTTCACAACATATACTCTCTTGGTGTTTCTTTGACTTCTGTCAGTTGGTAGTAAATGGATCATCAAAAATTAAAACAATATTGAAAATGTAGTAAAACTTCACAGTGAAACCAAGAATTAAAAACCAAGAATTAAATTTATTCCCTACAGGTACTTAAAAGGCACCTACTATGTGCCAGACAATGAAGTAGATTCTGGTTGTAATTCTGCCAGTAAAACAAATATATTCTGTGCATTCACAGAGCTTATATTCTAGAGGGGAAACTGATTATGATAAGGATTCAAGTGACGAAGAGTATTAAATATTTTTAAGGAAATAAATAAGTTAGAGAATAAAGAGGTTACTTTAGCAGAGCAATCAGGGAAGGTATGAGTTAGCTCAGATTGGATAACGAATAACATAGATTGGATTGTTTAAATGATGAATATTTATTTCACTTAGTTCTGGAGGCTAAAAGTCCATGATCAAGATTCCAGCATACACAGGTCCCTGGTGCAGCCCTCTTTCAGGCTGAAAGAAAGAGAAAGTGAAAGTGAAAGAAGAAGAGATACAGAGCAGAAGAGTGGAAAAGTTCTCTCGTCTATTCATATAAGGGGGTCTCTAAATCTAAACACACTCACAGAACCTACTTCCAAAGCACATCACACTGGGGAGAAGGCTCTGTCATGAGCATTTGGCCTGTAGCAGCTTCCACGAATTACTCTAACACAAACTTAAGATTGAACCATTAGAAGGAGGTTGTCAGGGAAGAGCTGAGGGTGAACTGAGGGTAGAAGGAGGGACGGGACAAGCCACTGTTGAGTCGGCATGATCAGGGCCCAGGACAGCGCTGTGGACGAGGCAGGCAGAGCTCACTTCAGGCGGCACATCAGGAATGAGGAAAAGGGCGCTGAATCCCATGTGGCTTTTAATGAGTTTCAGCTGGAAAGGAACGGGACTTTTTCTCACCGCTAGGCAGTGAGAGATCATAGAGTGGAAAGATTAAAATGAGAAGATATGAAAGGATGTTACAATAAAGAAAAAGGTAACTTTCTATTAGAACAAAGTTAATTTTCCCCTCAGTTTTCTGTAAATAAAGCAGGTCAAAGGCTTTTTTTTTTTTTTTTTTTTTTTTGGTGCTGGGGATCAAACTCAGGGCCTTGTGCTTACAGAGCAAGCAGTCTAACCGCTGAGCTAAATCTTCAGTCCTCAAAGACTATTTTCTTAAAATATCCAATTGCCTTACAAGTGCTAAAATAAAGGTTTGCATAGTTTTCATTGACTCAAATATTGGTTATAAAAGGTAAAGAAAGACATTATCATGTGATAATGGCTTTAAATTCTAAATTTGTGCTCTGCAACTAAGTAAAATAAAGTTGTATCCCTTTTAATTAAAAACAGGTAGTTTTTTCATTGTATCAGCCTTTAGAAAGAGGAATGGAGAAATAAATCTTCCAAAAGGTAAATGTATTAGCTTTCTTATTGCAAAACACAATACCTAGCTCCACAAATATAAAGAGAGAGAGAGTGAATTTAGCTCATGTTTCAGGGGATTCAGTCCATGGCCAGTTGACTCTAAGGCAGAAACAGCATGGTGGAAGGGCTGTGGTGGAGCAAAGCTTCTTACTTCATGGTGACTGGGAAGTAAGGCAGGGGAACAGTGCCAGAGAGGAAGGGCCAAGAAACCAGACTTAGACCCCTTCTCCAAGACCATGCCTCCATGACCTACCTGGACACCCCTAGAAGTGTATCCCACCAATCACTGGGGCAGATCACAAAGCCTATCAAGTTGACATTCCACACTAGCAACCACATTAAATTAAAGGGATTTTTTTCCCTTTTAAAATAAGTACAATTCAAGTACTGTATATAATAAGTCAATTTGTACAACTTGTCAGAAAAGCCAGAGAAGCCAGTGATAGCTGAGCCACTTAAGGGAGAATTTAAAAGGGTGGGATTTCTGCCTTTAACACTTCACAAGAAGTTGTTGCTGTCATGTAACTAAAATTGTTATTATACATACATATTCATATGTATATACACAGATATACATATATATTATATAAGAAAAATATATATGGGAAAATAATGCCAACATAATAGAATTTTACAGAGAACTGGATGAGATACTTGTTGCCCTGATTGGCACAGAGTAGGTACCTAGTTTATCGCCTGACTTACCTCTCTGCAGGTAATCTGAATTATGGAGAATTAGGTGTTTGAGAAAGCTTTTCTATTTCATTAGCAGTTAGTTGGTAAACTGAAATAGTTGGCTTATTTTTAGAAATGCTGTCAAATCATAAACTAGGAAACTCTGCTGTTCCTTTTATAGTTTAAAAAATATAACAAAAGTGAGACGAATGCTGTTCTTTGCTTGAGAAATTGAAGAGAGCTAGTGAAACTCCAGCATAATTTTCTGTACTCTTGCAGTTTTACTCCTTGCTGGGCTGTGCGTCTCTTACATGTACATATTCCAACCAAAGCATATTATGTTACGGCTAAACAATTGAGAATTGCCATAGGTTGCATTTATCCTTCCAAAAGCTAGGCTGAAATACTAAACCCTGGGATCTCATTTGGAAACTCATTTGGAAATAGGGTTTTTGTAGATAAAATTAAGTCATTTAAAATGAGGTCATACCAGAGTGGGATGAGCCCTTAATAGAATATAACTAGTGTCCTTATGAGAGAAGAAAGCACAGAGACAGAAACACTCTGGGAAATGGCATATGTGTGACAATACAGATGAAGACTGGCATGATGTGTCTATAAGTTAAGGAATGCCAAGGACTTCTGACAAACACCAGCTGGCAGAAGAAGTAAGAAAGGTTTTCACAGGGACCAAGGCCTTGGTACAACTTGATTTTAGATGCCTGGACTCCAGAACTGTGGCACAATACATTTTTCTCCTTTCAAACTACCCAGTTTGTGATTCTTTGTTCAAGCAGCCCTAGAAAACCAATATAAAGGTGAGCTACACAATGATGTAGCTGTCGTCTTCAATCTCCAGGTTTTTTATCCCCTGAAAACAAGAGTAGATAAATCCACAGGAAGTGAGATGATACAAGTAACATTTCCTTTTTGAACTTGAGTTTAGTTTGCCCAACAGAACGCCTTAGCAAAAACAAAGCCGAACAGCCGACAAACGCCAACACCCTTCATTGTTCTTTTTTGAGTCATTCTTGCATCAGTTAAGTGATGGACAAATGCTTGTGATTGCTGGACCTTCAGCGCCTATCTAGCTGTAAAGAAATAAAGCCCATTCCTTTGGCTTCGTGCCTCTTTAACAAAGGTGCCATCTGTGGTCCAATACCAGAAATCTCTTTTATTGGTGACGATATATGAGACTAAGAACACAATCTGATTTTTATTCTCAGACCCAGGTACATGAATTTGAGCTTACAGGGCTGCAAGTTAATGCAAGTTAGGAAAACCTTGTTTTTAGGACTGTAAACTGCATATAACTTTGTGAATATATTCATATGCATGATATTAAAATAGCTCATGTGTGCCTGAAATCCTAGATTATAAAAATAGCACACAGTTAAAAACTGAAGTTTTCTGTCCGTGCTCTCTCCTTCTGCGACCATTATAGTTTTCTTCGTCCTGCCTGCTGCACAGCCTATTTGCCATTTTCAGTTTTAATCCATTTTCACAAACAAATTAAGGCATGGAGCCAGATGAGGTATGCAACTCTACTCTCTATCCTGTGCTTCCCTGTGCCTCTGTCAGAATCAATAAGTGCTTATTCAAAAGAGGACGGCTACGCAACTCATTAGTCCTCCTGTTCACTGCTTCCCAAATATGGGTGGCTTGTTAGGTGCCCTGTGAAATTCACAGCGCCGAGTGTGGCTCCTGAGTACTGTTAAAGACCTAGCAATGCAGTCACAGAGCATGAGGAGAGGGATTTGCCAGTAATAATTACTCTGTGAATGCATATTCTGTGATTCATTCATTCACAGCATTTTCCAACTATTTTCTACATGTAAGATAATAGGTTGTCTTTGTTCTCAGAGACTTATCCAAGCCTGTGTTTCCTCATTGTTGAAACCTGTCCTTGACCATAAACAACATTCTAAAAATTTCCAATTTTATACAGCATTCCTCAAAGCACATAAAGAGAAAGTTCTTCAAACTCAGAAGAGTGACTTGTGATTGCTGAGTTGCTTAGATTGAACACTTGCTTAGACAAACACTCCTTCAGCAATTCATGGGAGGAATGTGGAGAGCAAACCGTAGAAATTAATGTGTAGTACTGGAGGTTAAAGCAACCAGAGAAATAGAGACTTTGAATGCATCTCACTCTCCCTGACCTTAAATTTAGAAGTATGATAACTTGGGTTTGTTCTTCTAATTCTTTTATTGCCAGAGGTTTGGAGGGTTTTGTTGTTATTCCTCTTGGATTTTCTAACTCTAAGAGAAATGATTTGAAAAATAACATCAGCCTGAACTTGGTAACCTCTGCTTTATCTTTTTTTTTTTTTTTAGTTTGACTTGGCTAAAAGCCATTATAACTGCTGTTTATTATTTCAAAACAGCATAAATAATTACTATGTGATTCATTTCTATGTAAATTTTTCTTTTAGAGAGCTTTGATTTAGAGCAATGTATGCATTAGAAAGAAAACATCATATAATTATTTACTCAGAAAACAAGAGCGAGGAGGATTGAAGAGAGCATGTCCCATGAGACTTAAGACTGACAGATTAGCAGCAGAAAACCTTTTGTCTCAAAAGTAAGAAAATGATCCTGAGAACCAAGCACAATATACCTCTCAACTTGTCAAAACCAAAGAAGCTTCACATGTGCAAAATGTTCAACTCTTTTTTGTCGTTTAAAACCAACTTGAAAATCATCTAGATTGGAAAATAATCAAATTGAAAATAAAACTCAAAATCATAAACACAACATTTCTGTAACTTAGAAAAGTAGAAGGCGTTGGATTTTTCAGATACAAGATTTTGCTATTTCATAATTTCTAATATGTATGCTGTTATATTAGAACACTCTAGTATAACAAAGTGATAGTCCTCACAGTTAGTACAAAAGATCAACATTTTAGGGATAATGAAATAACAGCTCCCAACCTTCTAAGCACTTAGAATATTCCAAGCACAACCTTACATTCTTTATTTAACAGTTTATCTCTAATCTTCATGTTAAAACTCAAGATTTAATACTGTTATTTCCATTTAACAGATAAAGAAATCTGGGAATGCTACGAATGAAGCAAATTGCCCAGGTTGATGTATCTGAAAGATTACAGTGGGCGGGTCACATCCAGGGTTACTCTGGAGTGTTGTTTCATCTATTTCCAAGCAGTTTTGTTGACCAAATGCTAGAAAATGATGTTAAATCCTATTAATATGACATTTCCTAAACTCAAAATTATTTCCCACTTTTAATCAATTCACTTATTTGAAGACTTGATTATACTAAATGTAACACTATGTTGACTTTCTCTTTCCCTCACTCCTTCCCTCCTTTCCCCCCTTGCTACTTTCTTTCCTTCCTTCCTTCCTTGGTTCCTTCCTTCCAGCCTCTCTCCATTCCCACCGTCTGTCCCTCCTTCCCTTCATTCCTCTCCTCCCCTCTCTCCCCCTTCTTTTTCTTCTTCCTCTGCCTCTTTTTCCCGCTTCTTCTCTCTCCCCTTTAAAAATAATTTGAAGTCACTTACAATTATATGTATATAATATATATGTATGTATTGAAGAGAACATTAAAAGAATCATTGTCCATAAATTTTTGTGTTATCAATGATTAAAAATTGCAACAGAACCTCTTTTTAAAAACTAACATTAACAGTTTCAACACTTCATTGCTTTGGTGTCTTAGTTAAACATAAACCATTCAGGTGCTCTTACAATCTAGGAATTAGAGTGACTCCTGGCAATTCAAAGACAAACATCCCACGACAAACATAATAAACATCCCACGTCCTTCTTTCATGGAATGTGCTGTATTTGAGTACTATATAAAAGCAGTGGGAATAAAGGAGCTAAGAGAATTCAAGAGAATCAAGAAGGCCTAATGATTCTACAAAGTGATTGTAGTGAAAACATCATGGTATGCACGAAAGCAGATGAATGGACCAGTGGAATAGAACAAAGAGACCAGAAGGAAACCCACAGATTTTTGACAAAGACGCAAAGAACACATTTGAAAAGAGCAATCTTTTCAATAAATGGTGTTAGGAAAGTTGTATATCCACATGCATATGCATCTGGACCTTTTGTAAAAGTTACTAAAATAAATTTAAAATTGATTATACACTCATATTTAGCCTTTGTAATGAAACTACTAGAATAAAACACGGAAAATGCTCATGACATTGGGATGAACAAAGAATTTTTCTTCTCAGACTCCAAAGCAAAAGCAAGACAGCAAACAAAAGCAAACATGGGCAGATGGGATTATATCCAACTAAGGAACTTGTGCAGGTAATGAAATAATATCAAAATGACAAGCCAACCTAAAGGAGTGATTGAAATATTTCTAAACTGCATAACTCATAAGAAACCAATATTCAGAATACATAAGGACTCCCAAAATTCAACAACAAAAAAGCCCCAAATAACCCAATTAAGAATCGACAACACACAAACTAATCTAAAAACATATTTCTTGAAAGAAGACAAGTGGCCCAGAAGTACAAGGAAAAATGCTCAGTGTCACTAATCATTGAGGTAATGCAGATCACAACCACGAGTGATCACATCCCCTAAGAATGGCTGTTATCAAAAGACAAAGCACAGCAGGTGTTGGGAGCGTGTACGAGAGGGGAGCCCTTCCCTGCACACTCGGGGGAATGTAAACCAGAAGAGCCGTTACGGAAAGCAGTATGGATAATACTCAAAAATGGAAAAGTGGAACTACCGTATGATTCCAGGAAATAAAATCGGTATGTTGAGGAGACATCTATCTGTACTCCCATCTTCATTACAACATTGTTCACAATAATCACTAAATAGAGTTACAAAACTAAATTAAAAGTAAATTTATTGGTGGATGAATGGATAATGAAAATCTAGTACATATATAAAAATGGAATACAATCCAGCCATAAAAAATGAAATCCTGTTATTAGCAATAACATGGATAGAAATGCAGATCATTATGTTAAGTAAAATAGGGCAGGCACAAAAAGACCAGTAACACTTGATGTTACTCATATGGGGAATCTAAAAAAGTTGATTTCCTAGAAGTTGAGAGTGGAATGATAATTACCATAGTTAGGGAGAATAAAGGGAAGAAAGAGATGGGGAAAGTTGGACCAGTGGGTAGTATGTTGCAATTAGATATGAATAAAAAGTTTTGGTGTGCTATTACACAGTGAAAGGACTACAGATAGCAGTTGTGTACTGCATGTCTTCAAAAACTGAAGAAATTATTTTGAATGCTTACATTATAAAGCTGCAGGAAACACTTCAGGACATAGATATGCTGACTCAATTACACAAGGTTATTCTTGTGTCAAAACAGCACGTGGTACTCCATTGATAAGTGCATTTTTTGTTTTCATGTACAAGTTTAAAAGCAATTTAAAAATAAAATGAAATAAACTCAAGTTCTTTAGCAAAGCTTACCAGGCTCTACAGGATCGGGTGCTTGCTTATTTTTCCAGCCTTGTCTCCAATTACCACTTTCCTGTCAGCTCACTAAACTGCAGCCCCGGTGGCAACCTAGCTATTTCTGACCACGCTAAGCCTGTGGACGCCTTTAGGCTTTCGCACTTAATGTTCCCACTGTTCTGAGTGCCCAAGTTACCGGTTTATCTTCTTCATATCATTCGCAGTTCAGCGCCAGGGTCATCTCCTCAGAAAGGTCTTCCAATTTAAAACAGACATCCTCTTGTCTACGCCTCTCTTCCCGTATTCTTTACCACTCAGCCCTGAAAGTGTTCCTGGCACTTACCGTTCTCCGAAACCATCTTGTTTACATTGTATTGCGCTACTTTGCTCTGAGAGTATAAATGCTTGAGAGCAGGGACTTCGTTCTGCTGAGGTCTTTGTCCTCAACTCCTGAAGCCAGGCCTGGCCTGTAGAAGGTATTCAGTAACGCATTTAGAATGAGTAAGTGAAAAGATGAGCCAGAAGAGGTGATGGTGTAAGAATTAAGACAGAATCTCTGCCAATTGGATTAGACAGTGAGTGGAGGGATTTAAAGCAGGGAAAAGTGCTGATGCAGTGGAAAATGTGTTGAGGATGAGAACAAAGCTCTAGTTTCCCGTTCTGTGACACAGAAAAATTACTCTTTCTGAACTGCAGATTCCTTGGTAACGAGTGGAGATACATATTGTATATGACCAGTTAAAAGACTTATAGTTCGGTAAAATAATGAATATGCTCAATGCATACACAAGGAGTAGGGCACAGGAAGGGTCCTCAATACATAGTGGCCATTAGTATCAATATCAAGCCACCTTAGAATGCTGACATTGTGAATAAGAAAGCTCAAGCGCTCCCTATACAATTTCCTTTTATTTCTTAAACTATATGCCTTTTAAAACAATTTGTATATATTTGCAAAGGTAACAGAAACTTTAGCACATTTTGAGTATCAAACAAAATATTCATATAGGCTGGATATTCAGATGTAGCCAAATAATAAATTGGACCATAAAATACAAATACTTTATCTAGCAACAAAATAGTACACATGAATAATGGAGACATAATAGTTGGTCATAAAATATGCTTAACCTAGTTGAAACAAAAGGCCTCAGTAACTCAGAGGTGGCGAAATCATTAGTGGATTATGGGGGGTTCCACATGACTGGAGAAATCATGTAAAATTGTTGCCCATTACATACCCTATTTATTTCTAGGATGCCTTTTGTGACGCTTGTTTTTTCAATTATGTTTAAGAAAGAAGAGAGAAAAGCAAGATACAAAAATGTCAGTCATATTTTTAAATAGTGTTACTGTAGAAAGTTGGTCCATATTAATCAAAGGAATTTAACTCTTAATGATAAAGCAAGTTTGGTGTGTATTCCATGTACAACCAACCCATTTAACACCACTTCAAACTGAAGACTTTTATGAAGCAGAATATTTTGATGCACTGTTTCTAGGAGGATCATGTTGTCCTGTCCCCTCTCTCCTTTTTATTATTACTGTTACTACTTTTGTAGTAGTATTACTGTTACTACTTTGGTGACTTGGGAAGTATCATTAATGATGCTGGGTCTCAGTTTCCACATTTGATATGGCAAAAATTCCAGTGCTGCTCATTTCATAACTCAAAGCAAGACAATACTTACAGACACTGGAAACCCTTTAAAGTAGCACGCATGCGTACTGTGCTATTACAGAGCACTTAGTGCTGGGCCTTTGTATCATGAGTATTCACTAGACACTTAAAGAAAGGACAGAATCATTGTTTTAACAGGCCCAGCCTTTGTATAGAGATCAATGGGGCAGAGATCTGAGTTATCACTGCTATATAAGGTATTTATATATAAGTGGCTGATGACAAAGATTGAAAAATCCTCAAATCCTCCTCTCATAATTTTTCTTCATAAAAATACTTAAAGGATTATTTTGACCAACCCTTAACAATTTCTGTGTACACCAGCAACTATTTAAAGGATTTTTCTTTGAAAATTTTGTACTCTTTAAACTAGTTTTTAATGGGAATCATTTGTAGATTTAAAAATATATCGTAGCATTTGAATATGCTATAATATCTGCCAAAAATATTGACATATGAATTTACTTCGGGACATTCACTGCTAGCACGTTGTTAGCAGAGTGCTAACAACTTTAGATCCTGTTAAAATAATCACATGAATAATCTCTGATAAATTTTGATGCAAGGACACAAATGAAAGACTAAAACAATGAAATTAATAATCATTTTTAATTCAATGAAATAGATTAATATAAGATATCCATCTAATTAATTGAGGATAAAATATCTTATCGTTCCCAAGAGCAAAATATCAATCTGAAGCTTTTAGATATATCAACATTTCTTTCAATTTGATAATTTGGTCCATTGATTAATCCTTCACTTGTCTTTTTACAGAATTTTGGGTGTGTGACAGGCAATAGTTTAAATTTAGGACAACAGAAACAGTTAAGAATGGTCCTTTTGCAAGTAGAGGTCATAGTTTTCAAGGTAGTGCTAATGGAAAGAAAAGTATCTCTTTAATACATGCAAACATACTTTGATGATTAACTTTCAGACTAACACAACTGAAAATATCTTGTTTGGGTGGACTGTAGCTTAACTATCTTATGATAATTTAAGTGGCTTCATTTTACACAGCAGTGTATTAGTTTCTTGTCTCTAGGAAATATAACCAACACCCACAACTTAAAGGAGGAAAGGTGTATCGTGGCTTACGTTGACAGTCTGTTGTCAGCTGGCTCCAGGCTAGGGAGAGCATGGCGGAAGCCTCTGGCAGAGGAAAGCCACTCACATCCTGCAGGTCAGGAAGCAGAGAGACAAGGGAGGAGCTGGGGAGAGAGAAACACCCTTCGCCTCCAAGTCAGCTCCCAGTGACGTGCCTCTTCCAGCCAGGCTCCACCTCCCAACAGTACACTCAGTAGCTGAATTAACCTGTGGATGAATCCACCAATGAGTACAGCATCCCCACGATCCAATCACTTTGCAAAAGCTTGAAGTTTGAGTGCATAAGAGTTTGGATGTAATTCTTGATCTAAACTGATCAAGAATTCCGAGTCAATACTTAAGAACAGTACAACCTCAATTGTAATATATAACCTCTCTGGGCTTTGGATTCCTCAAGTGAGAGTAGCCATCTCACCAGTTCCAAAGTTTAACTGCAATGCCTTGAGGGCTGTACCTAACCAAGCATTAGCTATAGAAGTGTTAAATATTGCTAGCAGAAATAAGTCACTTAGACAAATGGAGCATGATAATTTCAGTTACAATGAGATACATGATAATTGTTTATATGTGTGTGTATGTGTGTGTGTGTGTGTGTGTGAATGTAGATGGATAGATAGCTGACGAATGAATCAATGCCATTTAAACTAAAAGTTATGTCTCAGGAAGAATACACTGCTTTGTTTGAGGTGGAAGCATGAGAAAGAATTTCTCCTATGTCATTCCATTGAAAAGTTAACACTCACCTTTCTATAATGGATATTGGTTGAAGCAAAGTTGTTCTGACTTGGACTGGCATATCTTACTAATTAATATTACACTCTTTAAGCACTGAGATAGAGAAAGAAAAGATTTAAGTCAGATAGAGTAATTTTGAGCTATAGACATATATATATATTTTAATCCATAGGATTAATAATCTGGGCAACAATAGTATCTATATAGATTTTAAAACTATTCTACAGCTCTAATTAAGTGTATAGAAAAATTTAATGTTTTAAAATTTTTAGTTGAAAAAAATCTCAGCAAATTGGAGCACCTTCCCTACCTTATTGGGATAAAAAATAAATTTCCCACAATTGAATCATATAATTTTTTTAAATGGAATTGCTTTTGTCCCTCCGCAGGACAAAACAAAGAGGTTAGGTGGTTCCCAAACACTGCCACATGTAGAACTATTTCTTAACACATGCTTAGGTCTTAGAGAAGGAGAGCAGGCAGTCCGCAGCTTCATGGCGTGGTCCTGAAAACTCCATGTGCAAGGAGATAAAGGTAAAAGCAAAATCTCACAAGGAAACCATACTAGAAGAAGGAAACGCCTCTCTTTGAACAGAAGCAAAATTTTGCAGAATGCTTCTGTTTGCAAGCAAAATTGTATTATTTACAAATAGAAGCATCTGAGCCAAGGTATTAATAAGAGTCCCCTTAGTCAACATTCACTGTTTACTACATAGAATTTAGAAAGCATTATATATTGTCAATACTTCCATTTCTCACGCCCTGGTTATCTTCATTTTACTTTCTTGCAGATTTTCAAAGTAGGTAATTGATAGATGTGTGACAATAACTGTATTTTTTCTGCTGTATAATATTGCTTTGGAAAAATATTTCACAATTTACTTATTATTCTCTTGTGAGTAAACTTTGACTTGTTCCTAGTTTTAGTTCGGGTTTTAAACACAATGATTCTAAGACTGTAGTGGAAGTATTTTATTAAATGAATAAAAGGAAGACTAGATCACAAGACTAGATGTTATCACTTGACTAAAGTTCAAAAACAAGAAAAACCTTATATATCTTGTATATGCATATATGCATTTTCAATCAAACTAGTTTTAAGGTGAAAAAGTGTCAAAAATAAAATTCATGTTAGTGAATCATGAATGAAGAAAAACACACTGATTTAACAATATATGTAATATCAATTTTAAATATTCATAGTAGGTTCGCGTTTTGTTTAAAATTATATTTTAATCACATGTAATATTTTACATGTAAAATGTTGAATATTTTCAAAATGTGAAAGTATATTATTATGTTTGTTCTTTAAAATAGCCATATGAGTCAGACTATAGATACAAGTACTGTTGTTTGGCAGATAAGGGAAAAGAGGTCTAAGCATTGTATCCAAGTTCTAACTGATGGTACATTTTGAAAATAGGCTGGTAACTTTAGTAGATAATCAATCAATTAATAATTTGATAACCATTTCCTCTATGAATCCTCCTCTCTGAGGGAGATGCTACTGTCCATCTAGGGATTCAGCTCCAAACCTTAGTCACTCACAGTCCTTCCCTTCTCTACGTCCAAAACCAATTACTCAGGATCCCTTTTTTTGTTATCCTTTGGGCACGATTTTATAGCTCAATCTATCTTCATTTTACTGTTAGACTGTCACAAGTGCCTTCTAACCTTGTCTCCAGTCAATTGCTACAGTTTTGCTCCAGTCAAATCTATTGTCAGGGTGAAACCCAGACTGCCCCTGTTACATTTAACTCCGACTTCCATTCTTCGTTTTTTGAAATGACTCAGTTTTTTGGAGGATAAAGCTGGTGCTTCCGGTTAGGGTGTCACAAGCCCTCCTCCTCAGCCTAGTTTCTCTTGATGCCTCATTTCTTACTCTTTTACCCCACTCACACCAAACTTTGCAACTACTTTTCGATTTCTGGGACAGAGACTCTTTTCAACACCCACCTGGGCCCTGGGGACAATGACTATTGTGGATCAACATCTTATCACATACGTTGTTTTAAGCCCATATTCCACACTAAAAATAATTTACAAATAAGTATGTAAGATTTGAGTGGAGTTGTAGTTGGGCAGTTGCCATATGTCACTTGTTATAGAACTGAATCCAATTCATTCATCAGTGAATACTTATTAGGTAGCAAAACCAAGCTAAGTTCTATTCTGGGTACTGAAAAAACACGTTTTATGTCTCAAAAACATTTTGCCAGCTTTTGAAAACTCATGGCACTGTGTCTGCTGGGTAAAAGAGCCCTGCCAGGTCATGATAATCACTCTTTTCTCCAAACTCTGCATATGTTGCTCTTTCTACCTACCACACCATCCTGTCCTACTACTTACTTACTCCCAGAAAACTCAGTTGCAGTTAATTCCTGTGGCCAGTTGCTATGTGTCTGTCTGGACAAAGCTCAGGAAATCTTTCCTCTGTCTCCAGAAATATTTCCCCATTTAATCCACCAGCTCTAGTCTAGCCTTGAGTAAATATACTAAAAGAATCTGAGATTGCTTCCTCACTCCAGATGCTCCATTGGCATCTCATTGTCCTCACAATAAAACCCAGAGACCTTACTATTATTTTTATAATATTTTAAAATACAATATATCCATTGGCAACTTTACTACTTCATTTCTTTCTAGTATACTTATTCTTTTGCTCCAGGCACACTGACCTCTTTTCTGTTTTGATGCATTAAATATGATCCTGCCCAGGACCTTTGCACTTGCTACTGTCTCAGCTTGGAATTCTCTTCTTCAAATATTGGCACAGCTTCTTTCCTTACTTCATTCTAATATCTGCTTGAATTTTGCCGCTTTAAAAAGCTATCCTGGGCTGGGGATTTAGCTCAGTGGTTAGAGTGATTGGCTAGCAAGCACAAGTCCCTGAGTTTGATCCCCAGCACACGCGCGCGCGCACACGCACACACACACACACACACACACACACACACACACAAGGGTTCCTTCAATACTTATTCAAAATAGTATTTCTTTCATACTCTCATTTTCCTTTCCAGGATTTTATGCCTTCATAGCACTTGCTGTTTCCTGACAGTGTATCATGTATTTATTTGTTTATTGGCTTTTCCACTCACAATAATGTAAATTTTGTGAAATCTCATCTGTTTTCTTTAATGTTAGCTCTCCAGGATCTGGAAGAGTGTCTGACACATGGTAGGTGATCCATAAATAAATATTGAGTGAAGGAATGATACCACGATAAGCCAGTCTCTCCAGGCATTACAGTCAGGGATATGTGTTCTTCCATCCTCTCCCATTGCTTTGTTAATGCCAACTTCTATGTATTTGCTGTATTTTCTACCAAGCTGTCAACTGGTAAAGGACAGAAACCTTGTCTTATTCATCTCAGTATTTAGGACACAGCTGGACTAGAATAGGCTCAGCTAGTGTCTGTCATGAGGAAATACATTACATACTCTTCACTGTGGAGGTGCTGGGCTAAGTGTACAGAATTTAAATCTTACGTTAGTGCACAACTTTTCATGGAACCTGAGAAAGAAACAATATGTTACCTTCCTTTGGTTAATTCTGTATCACAAGCAGTTGGATTGTGTATAGATCAAGTTATCGTATCTCCTTGAAATAAACCTGTACTTTATATTTACCAGAATTTGTATTTTCTTATTAAGTCACTAACTACACACACTCACAGATACTCTTAAAACAGATTTACAGAAATTCCATGTATTAAACTTACATCACGTTTATATATATATGTATATACGCATATATATATACACATATATATATGCATATGCATTTTTTTGTAGCGAGAAAGAAAAAAATTCGCAGAACTCCTAATTTATGGAAGCATCTTTTCTATACCACAAAAAGAACTTTTATAGCTGGTAACGTTTTACAAATTATCATAAAAAATGAAAGTACTAATTTGAAAAATCGTGGCCATTTTGACCCTAAAATGTGTGTCCTGTGTTCAAAATTTTCTAGAAACCCTGGGAAAGAAGTGTAAGAAATTCTGCTAGAACCTTGGCCAATTCTCTTAGTGGTGAGATGTCCATTATGATGCAAGATACTCAATAACAGCTCACCTTGCATTTTAACTTTCTATTTTAAGAGAACAGTGCTCCTATTTGTAAGACAGAATCACAAACTCTAAAGAACAACTTTCTTTTGAAGAGTCCTTGATCTTTAATGTATGATGGTATAATTTAGAATTTGATTGTTTTACCTGCTCCGTGATATACATATTTAAAACTCAGTACTTTTGCCCTCTCAGTAAGTAAACTTGGCCATTGATAGAAACCTTCAGCCTCTCTGCTCTCCTTTAGAAAGGTCTGTTTACATCAAACAGCCGTGAGATTTGACAGCTGGGATTACTGCACTCTGCTTACACAAATGGTTTGCCCATGTGATAGTAAGGGATTCCTGGTTTTAAAATAGGAATATTTACTTGAATAATAGAAAAAATAGTCTATTAATACATTCATTTTGCTAATGGTGAATTTAAAAAGCTGTTTTTTCCAATAGAAGTGTCATATTATCCATTAGTAGTATTAGCTCTGATTAATACTGTAGCAGCAGTTTTTGTTTATCTGTGTACAATATGCAATAACAAATTTGAAAGTTTATTAGGATGAACTATATAAAATATCACAGGAATACATAGAACAAATAAACAGAGGCAATTTCTTAGAGACTTTTCCACCCCAGATAAATGCCATTTCCTTTACAAAACAAATTACTAAAATAGGATCTTACCAATGAATGTAACACTTAATAATTGCAAGCAAGTGTTTAATAATGTATAATTTAAAGTATAACACATGCTGTATTTATAGAAATATGGATATATGAAAAAATCCTGCAGAAGTATATGCAGCTCATAGGTCTTTATGTTATAAGTAGCAACAGCTGTGAGGGGGATGCAGGTGAGGTAGGAGAACCTGACCACAGGAAAGCAAAAGCAACTATAATATATAGTCTATTCAGGATTATAAAAGCCAAAAATGCACAGCTGAATGAATGCCTGAGATGCCAGCTCTTGAAAGATTTGTAGGTTTCAGATTGTTGATGTTAAACTCAAGTATGATAGAAGGAAATAGTTGCTGAATATTTTCCCCCTGAGTGTAGTTTGGTTACACTTTCCTGATCCATGTATATAGTATATGATCCATAAATGTGGATTAGCTAAGGTACAATAATCTTCTGCCCCTATCTCTGTTGCCAAGTACCCATGTGTTAACTTTTCCAATCTGAAGAGAAAGGTAAGATCAGTGTCCTTTAAAGTGGCAGCAGCTTTACTGGGTGAGTCATAATACTTAGAGAGGGAAACCTATTTATTTTTATTACATGACACTTTTAACTGGGACCATTTATAAAGGGCAAATGACAGACAGGGTCTAAGATTAGATGCATCCTCAGTAGACAGCTGGCAAGCTCCTTCCAGTGTAGACTCAGAGGAGTGAAGTTGGTAAGAAACGGCTAGCAACCCAGGCAAGAGGGAAGCAGAGAAAGATAAATTCCCCAAAGAAAGTGAAAAAGAAAAAAAAAGCAGGTCACGGTAATTTCCCTCTGGACCAAAATGTGTGACATGAGTTTTCGTATTAAGTCAGAATTTGCAGAATAAGAGGAACTAGGAAAGAACCTAAGACATGGGGGAATAATGTTGCTATTGTATTTGGGAGGGCTGAAATAAAAAGTCACTGAGGGCTTTTCCAAACCTACAAGCTAAATGGCGTGTTATTTCTCAAAAATAACTTGCTTCTAGGAAAAAAATAGGCTCATTTTCCTATATTCCATTCAATTACAACACGGAAATTAATAACTAATTCACGAAAGCTCACAGAGTGGAAGGAAACATCTTTGCATTGGAGCAAAACTGAACGCCAAGACTTTGGAACTGACAGATGATATTGCTGAAACACACTCATTGGTGACCATTTTCAAAGGTTATGATGCCGTTTCTAGTTTCTAAGAAATGACAGTCCTTTCTATATTTAGCCTTCCTAAGGAAGTCGTGCTCCTGCACTTAAACTAAGCAATAATTCAGCACATACATTTGCATTGGGATCTGAGGATCTTTTGATGAGCACATCTTACTCGTCTTCCAGAAGCAGGATAAAAACTCTTGTCCACTTGCTGGGTATGGTGGCATACGCCTGTAATCCCAGCACTTGGGAGGCAGAGGCAGGAGGATCACTAAGAGTTCAAGGCTGGCCTGGGCTACATAGTAGCTCAAGGCCATCCTGAACTACATAACCAGACCCTGTCTTGGGACCCCCCCCCCCAAAAAAAAGCAAAAAAAACCAACAAAACAAAGAAAAACCCAACCAACCAAACAACTCTTGTCCAAGTTTAAAATAAGCGAATTGCACCCCAGAAGCAAATGGGATACTTATGAGATGTACAAATTCTGAAGAATTAACGGTTTCCCAAACTACAGAAACATAAGAAGGAGCTAAGAGAGTCTGCTCGTCCCCTCTGCACAGGACACAGGGCAGGCTGGAGCTGCATTCTCTCTCCTACCATGAACCCTTTGGATAGAGAGGTGGCTGTCGGGAGGCCTCTAGGGCTACAGGGGAAATAAGTGATACTTAAGAATCGTCACCAACTAACACAATGTTTTAAACTCAATAAATTGTTGTCAAATTAATAAGGAATAGCTTTTAATATGGAAATTACAAATAATTCAGCACAGTATAATAATTATACAGATAATGTAATTATACAGCTAATATACAGATTACCAATAATTATAAGATAATATAATTATTATTACAGCTAACAAAAGTAACCTATAAAGTTATATGATAGTGTTCGAGTAGAAAGAAACTTGTACATTTGTAATGTTGTAATAAAGATTTGGGGGTAGATTGAGGGAATAAACTTATAAAAACAATTTAGAGATTTTTTTTTAAATTAAAGTATGGATGAGGAGTTTATTACATGTAATATAGCTATATGAAGATTCTTTAATCCAGAAATACTTAAAATACACCTTTTGGTAAAATATTTTTCCTATATTTCTAATAGATTATATATTTTTTGTGTCCTTATTTTTTAACTTGGTAAACAAAATGAGTATAAATTAAAAGACTTATGTAAAACCAATATGCTTTGCTACTTACAAATTAATTCATTGATATACAAGTAGTCAATGTACACACGAAAAGCCTAAGATGTTTGAGGACATACATATATATAATAAATAAAGCAATAAACATATAGCACAGAGGGTTGAGTTCAATTTGGCTACAAGATTTCCTAAAAAAGATCAGTTTTAAAGTCGCTTTGTGAGAAAGATGTTCTTGGGACAGGCTCTCAGTTAGCAAGAGAAAGAAAGAGAAAGTTGAATCATTGCACCTTAAAAAAATTCGTTCCTTAGGATGGCTGCTGACAAAGTGTTGGTGGAGTGAGCTCACTGGAGAGGAAGAAACCAAAGACCTCAGGAGAGTGTGATGACAAACAGGAAGGAAGGAAGGTTTGTTATCTTGAGCTACATGTTACTTATTATGCAATCCTGAAAAAATAAGCCTTGTCTTTGTTCTCAGGCTTTCCGCATTTGAGTTAAACATCACCCTTTTTATTACAATGAAAATATTATGATATATACTGCATATAAGGACAACTGTATTTTTATATACTGCTTTAACATTCTTTGTGACTATTACAAAATATTTTAATAATATACAGAAATAGAGGCTCACATAATAAAGTTGTCATCGAACTTAAAAAATTAGAAATTTGTGTCAGTTTTGTTTGCAGAGAGGTGGAGTTCTGAGGCTCGTGTCCTGGAGCTGTTAATAAGCAATCGGGTTGCATGTCAGTGTGCGCAGTATCCATGTTCCAAGCCCTTCTGCAGGGAATAATCTCATCACTTTAGAGGCGTAGTTTGCTAGATTATCAGAGTATCACTTTAACCTAAATACCGTATTTTATCTAAATACCAATGTATTTAAGATACTAAGCATTTGATGAAGCGAAGGTTTTTGTTTTTTGTTTTAAGAGTGGCCGTACTCTGTAACAATATGGAAACGAGGCTACTCTTAGATCAGGACGAAACAAGGTGGCTCAGTGGCGTTTATACCATCACTACTGATTTAACTTTCTTCCAGCTTTAATGTAACTGACTGGTAGATCTGTGGTTATGACTATTCTGCCTGAGTAGCTTTTAGTGTATCATTAATAACATAATAAAAATGATTTTTAGAGTTTTTCTTAAATTGACACATACACATGGTGCGTGATTGAAAAGATGGTAAACTAAGGCACTGCCGTAATCTTCCTTGATTTGGAGACACTTATTCCATAGTTCTTGCCACTTTTCGAAGCACTTCAGGAAGTTCTTTTTCCTGAGTGTCTTTAGTTGTGCTGTCATGGCTGCCTCAATGCCTTGAATCAATTCAAAACATTTACCTATCAAGGTTGTTTTAAGTTTAGGGAAGAGCCAGAAGTTGCACAGTGCGAGAGCTCATGATCTAAGGTATTGAGGACACACTGTAAGCCTGCCTTTCTGTGGATCGCACTCAGCAGTAGCAGACATTGTATTTTTTTAATCGAAACTTGTAAAGACACTCATGAAAGAGGATGTAGAGAACGGTGTCATAAAGTGTTAAGGATGATTACATAAGTGTGTTTGAAGAAGGGGAAGAGGACAAACAGCAATGTGTCTTAATAATTTAAAAAAATTTTAAAGATTATGTGTATATTTCCTTATAGACACACATTATTTACAGTCACTCACATCATAACTTTGTGATGAAGAGAACATAAAATATTCTGAGCTTCAAATTTAATTCCTCATCGATACACATGATAGATAATTATACATAGTTACTGTGATTCAAAACAGAACATAATTACCTTGAGCCATACAAGAAAGAATAGCTATTCTCTCAACTAGTCCTGTATAACTCTCTCTCCCTTTCTCTCTTTTTCTCTTTGATCTGTTAGCCAAAGGGTATGGAAACTCCTGAAACAGGAGCTTGTGAAGGATTCCAGCCATGATTGGTTGAAGCCCATCACACTGGAGGCTGCCCAGTGCAAAGAGCACGCCTAACACCCATGTTCACTCGAGAGCCAAGCTGAGTTTTCTAATTGTGGCTTCTTTAGTTTTTGAATGAAGGTGATATGGTGATACTACCTACCTTGAAGAATCCTTGTGATTATAAAATAAGATTACTAGGGTAAAGCTCCTGTCACTTGCTGGCTACATAAGAACTTCTCAGTAAACAGTAGTTCCCTCTCTTCCCAACAGCACAGAACAGATGCATAACTTAGACACAGGACAAACCACGTACGTGCCTTGAGAATCTAAAGAATAGCTTTTCCTTGGGTCAAGTCAGATACTTGGGTCTGTTGGATATTGCCCGGAAACCTGAGGTGCATCCCTTAACCTTTTCCAGTTTGTAAAAACTCTTTGGATGGCCAAATGAACTGGGCTCTTTATTGGCTCCTATGGAGGATGAGTTGCCAAGTTAATTTAAGGGGTCAAGTGTTTCAGAGTGCATTTGTCAGTTGGATGAGAAACGTTTCTACTGCGCAGGTGGGTGCATGGTATGATCTCAGCACTCTGGGCAGATAAGACAGGAGGCTCGTGAATTCCCTCCCAGCCTGGGCAATTTAGCTGCTCGGCAAGACCCTGGTTCACAAGTGAGGTGCACTGGGGACGCAGATCAGTGCAAAGGTCCTGGATTCGATCCCCAGTACAATAAAAAGAAGAAGAAAAGAATCGTTTCTTCTAACTAGCAGAACTTGTATCATTACCTGCTTCTACACTTAGACAATGCTAGAAGAAATGGGGAAAATTAACATGGTAACAGTAAAAATAATAGCGAAAATTTCTCTTATGGAGGGTGCCAAAATACATGTACCTTTCAAGGATTTAGAAAACTCTAGTTGATTCTGTATTATATCTGTTTGCAAGGAGGCAGGCTATAAAGATGCCTACATCTGCTATGTGCTTCAAAGCCATTAACGAGTTACAGAACTTGAATCTGAGTTGATCCAGAGTTTTCCTGGACAGCATCTATAAAAGAAAAATATTTTGTTTAATAAGGTAAAAATTGAGGCATGTATATTTAACTTTAGAGAATATTTGTTTAGAGACAGTTATTAGCACATGTTTAAAAGTGATGGTGCTAACTACAAACAAATCCTTTCTCATTAAATTAGATTCTGAAGGACTTTTATTTAAAATCCTCTTCTCAGCAGTTAAAGATACACTTCATTTTAGCCATTTTATTGATCATCATGGAATTAGCCCCTCAAATTAGTTTAGATCCGTGAGGATTTACATTATAAACTACAAAAGTTGATTCAGAGTCGTGACAGACATGGCAAAAGAAATTAACACTTCAAAACACTACCAATTTAGTGACCTGTTTTTCAGGAAGATTAACCTATAGTAAGGATGTGAAAATAAATTAAATTCCAGTTAAATACAAATATTTTTCTTCGCATACTGAGTCATCTGATTCAGACCCCACAGGGTGCAGTGTTACCTTGCTTAGTGAACTGCATAATTATTTATAGATTTTCTCAACATTAAGCTTACCCCTTATCTAACTTTACACAGGAAATCTAGTTAGTGACTCTTACAGCGGTAGCCTGCTGTACAATATAGTCCTTCATGGTAGGTCAGGGTTCAGCTTTTTTTTTTTTTTTATTCTTT
This sequence comes from Hystrix cristata, assembly GCA_004026905.1. NCBI lineage: Eukaryota > Metazoa > Chordata > Mammalia > Rodentia > Hystricidae > Hystrix > Hystrix cristata. The sequence goes on from PVJO010000996.1 coordinate 66,608, forward strand.
GTTGATAGTTTGAAAACATCAGGACAATGACTGCACACCACATTGGTTTTATAATTCCTAATCTAATGTGTTTGTGGGGGGTTCTAATGCCACATAATGTGTATAAGACAAAGAGATAAGTGTTATTTATTATTGAAAATGGAGATTCAAGGACCTGTTGTGAAGTTTTATACTTATTGATGGAATTCTAAAACTAGGTTACAGAAAAAAGTCATTTCTAGATGACACCTTAATGATAAATAGCAAGCCTTCAGGAAGTTAGAAAACTCAACACATCCATTTGAATCATTTTAAGAATATGAACTAATAATAACATGCAAATTGAATTTCTTATAGGGTACAGTATCTCCTCTACAATGAAAATTCTCCTTGTTAATTGAATGAAATCTTTAAATTCTCGAAGTAATAATTTGTGTGCTTGGGTATGTGTGTTTAAAAGAATGATTGTTGCCTTATATGATGTATTTGGTTGACTTTAAGTCATTTAGAGGTGTTTCTGTTCTTTAAGAACAGAGAAAGAAAAAAACTTCTTAGAAATATACTGGCGAGCACATCTTACAAATCAATGTAGAAGTTAGTCATGGTGTTATTTAAGGAAAGGGCTCCTGGAGCAGACAGAACTACATAAAACACCCTTTGAAGGCCATCATGTTATCCATAAAGAGTCTTAATAAAATTCCATATTATAATTAGTATGCACACAAGTATGAGGGATAGACTTTGCAATGAGAAATAGGGCAACCACATGAACTTGAATACTTTATTGGCTTTATTTGCATATTCTATCTCCTTAGTCAAGCTATGTGGTAGACTAAATTATAATCAGGACGATGTTGTTTGAGAGTGGAATCTGAAGGGAAAAATGTTAAATGAATTAAATATGAAATTTCATTCTAGGGTGGCTTCAGGTTACCCCCCCCACAAGGTAAGCAGCTGACTGGTGTGAGTGGAAATTAGTGAAGTCCGCCAGCCCTCATTAACTCCACCCACTGCTGAAAGAACAGTCTTGCCATATTGATTAAAAACACCCATTTTTCCTTTCTTTCTTTTCCCCCTTCTCCCTTTCTACTTCTCCTCTCTTTTGAATATAACCTTCCTTTTATATAATATCTATTATACCTCTTTGTCCTTATTTATCCTTATTGTTATTCATATCAGAGAAACAATTCAGTGTGTACTCATGAGTGTCTGATTTATTTTGCTTAAGAGTATGTTCTCAAGGTACATCCATTTACCGCCAAATGTTTCTAGCTTATCCTTTTTCATGGCAGAATAGTACTCCATTGTGTAGAAAGAAAGGAAAAAGAAAAGAAAGAGGAAAGGGAAAAAATGGGAAAATATAAATAAACTTGCTCTAAATAGGGAAGGGGGAACAGAAGGGAGGGAAGGGGAAGAGGGGGAAAACCAAGATACATCATGTACAGGTACAAAATTACCAGGATGAATGTGACCATTATGTATATAATGTACCAATACACGCTTTTGGTAAAAAAACAAAACAAAACAAAACAAAACAAAACACACCCACAGGCTGAAGGCTGAGTCTTTCTAGCTGCCAGATTCTTTGAATGGGTTCTGCTAACAGCTGGCTGCCTCTATGACTCTATTTTTTTTTTTTTTGAAGGTGCTGGGGATGGAACTCAGGGCCTTGCTCTTGCTAGGGAAATGCTCTACCACTGAGCTAAATCCCCCCGGCCCCATGACTCTATTTCTATGCAAAACACTTTCCTTCCTGATGCACAAGTTCCTTTTATGTGTGTGTGTGTGTGTAGTGTTTAGATCAGAGTGAGGCCCAGGTATGGCCTGGGATCCACCCTGTCTCTTTCCGGTGACTCACTGATCGTGTCTCTTCTCTAATCCTTTACTTCTTGCTTTTACAATTTACTTTTCTATGGACAGTCTCACTTTCCATGTGTCCAAGTTCTTTCGGGGCCATTTCTATGCAACCTCGCACATACTCACAGAGTGATTATATGTTTTCTCTCAATAAAACAATAAATAAGGGATAGATCTATTTTATAAACTAAAAAAAGCAAATCGGTGTAAAACTTTGGATACCTAATAAAACTGTTCTACCTTTTCAAGTAACGAAGTCTTTTAAGGACAGCAAAACAAATATTCAATTTATTAGTGGTGTAATAATTTAATATAGCTGGTAATTAGAATTATCAGTGGTTGTAATGATCTATTGAATGATTCATAGCATCTGAGCACTATTCTTATAAATCCTATATTAACTAACATACACACTAACATATGACATCAGGGAAAGTAGATCTGAGTTCTTCCTGAGTTGAGGCTTTGTCCTATTTCCACTTAGTCTTTGTTTTGATTTTTTTTTAGGTACTATGGTGTCAGCATTATGACATTACTATATGATGATAATAAACAAAAAATGTGTCTGTGTTCTTATTGCACATGAAGAAAAATGGAATTTTGACCAATGAAGAAAAACCATTCTATTCAACTTTTTTCAGAAATTGTGCTCCTGGAATTGGTTTGAGAGCAACTACTGGGTAAGGCTGAGTAATGCTACTGGAGCGCAGGCTTGGCAAAGCTTTTTGAGTACCTCAAAGTGTGTACTTTAAGAGGAGTAACTCTGCTAAGTTCTATTTCAATTCTATTTGTTTCTAAAAGTGGTACTGTAATCTAACAATTTCTGAAGATATTAGTTGCCCCCTTTGCTAATAACAGATTTCTTAGGGTCAGTATCAGCACTTAAAAGCTACCTACTTGAAACCACTAACCACCAGCTGTAACAGGCCACCTCCTAGTATCACTAGTAGTAGAGAAGATGGAGTCCGGAAGTCCTGGACTAGGAATTGACATACCTAGATCATAATCCTAACTGTGAGTTCACGTTATTTAATTATTAGCTATTGGCCTCTAATATGGGCTACATGGTGTCCCCGCCACCTCCTCAATTCATTTTATCGTGTGTCAGTGAGCTATTTAAGATCACTGTGTCTTATTTTTTCAATTCACTATACATGCTACAACACTTGACACTTAGTAGGTGTCAAAACAAAACAAGAAGTCAAAAAACAAAGTGTGTTGAATGGCTTTGAATTCTTAACATTTGAGTCTCTATCCCTGGAAATTTGCATTGATTCTTCCTCAGAAATACTTTGGTCAGAATGGAAAACAGTATCAATTTATATCCTCTTGGATACAGCTATAGTATAAGTCTTTCTTTTAGAATTGAAAATTACATTAATGGTAATATAATGCAGCATCTCAGCATTTCAGAAATGCGTAAAAGAACAAAAGCTGTCATTAAACACAAGTCCATACTGCTGCTCACTTACGGAGGAGTCAGCTCTTGCTCTTCGGGGCTCATATCTGAATCATCTTTCATCTTCTCTTTCCATAGCATCCCAAGGTATTGTTTTCACCTGCCACCTGTGGACAACTGCCCTTTCTGCTAGATGATCTTTATCTGTACCTTCAGTCAGGATATTTCACATAAGTTTCCTATGATCTATTTCAAGCACAACTTCTCGACACAACCCATCATTCTCTCGTGATCCAACAATCCATATGGGAAGAAACTTGACTTTAATATATGAATATGACAACCAGAGTCTACTTAGGTAGAGAAATAGCTCCACCTGGCCCAGTCTATCAACTCTTTTATCACTTTGAGAAAAGACTTTTGCGTCTTTAGAAGATCCAATTAATATGTAATTACATTAAATTTAAGAATTATCAGTAGTAAAAAAGGACTTAGGGCACAGACAAAGGATAAAGTTGGAGAAGATGAAAAGAGTGGAGGCTGTGAATGAGAAAAAGAAAACCGAAAAATGGCAGTGCTCGTAATTTCTGCAGGCCCTCTATATATTATTCTTATCTGCTCAGATGAAAATTAAATCATGCGGTGGGTATATATTGAAGCAAAAATCCCTCCAAACTTTAGCTGCTTAATTGGTGGCTTTGTTAAAGAAGTACAAAAGGTTTTAAAATTATTATTTCAACTTCTATGAAATAGAACCATTTCAGTTTCTCTACCCTATTATTTTAAATTTAACATTTTTTTTTTTCCTGAACTAAGTGTAGAAGATTAAGGTAATGTAATTTGGCACCTGGACCAGCCTTGGCAGTCTTCATTTTTCCCAGATGTAGATGATTATGTTTTCTATTGTGTGAACTGTGGGGACATATGGTTTTTTCATCAAAAAGTGATGAAAGAAAACTTATTTAGGAAAGCTGAAAATGTTACCTAAGTTAGGAAGCAAGCTTCTTAGACTGGACATTTTTTTCCCTGCTGGGCTCCTGAGCAGTTTAAGTGGAGCGTGTGTGTGCGGAGTGTTGAGGGATGGAGTGCAGGGAGAGAGCAAGCACACAAACAAGCCAGAAATATGTAACTCACAGGTGGAGTCAAATTCTGTCTTGTTCCAGTGCAGCCTGCCCCCTGAAATGAAGAAAAATGTACTAAGTGATATACATAGAAAACTGACCAATTTTCCTTCCCTAAAGTTTCTAAAAAGTGAAACTGCTCATTCAATTTCCAGTATCCTTGAATTAAACTGGAAAACTGGCTGAACAGGGCAGCTGTGTCTCACATCTACATCTCGAACAAAAGGTGGGCGTTAGTTCCCGCACCTGTCTAATGAGTTAGGAATGTGAGGTGATAGCAGTTACCAGGCCTAACAGTAAAGTCTGAGTCCAGCCTTGACTACCCTGTGAGGGCTTTGTGGGCTGAACACCTGGTGTGCAAGCTTCTGGTCATGTGAAAAGTGACTGCATCTCCATAAAATGTTTGCGTCCCTTTTGGGGAGTTTAGTTATGCTGGATTAAACATTCCTGCTCAAACTCTTTAAGAATGTTAAAGCAAATGAGTTTGTTAAAACAAGTAATTGAGCAGGGAGCAGTACTGAGGTTATTTGAACCACACATTCTTTTTCTTTCCTAGTTTCTTTTTTTTTTTCTTTTCTTTTCTTTTCATTTTTTTTTGCATCCCTCCTCCAGCCAGGAATATTTTTCCTGAAGGTGAAATGCAACTAAAAGTTGTATCAATTTCGCTTAGTGATGTTGTCTGAAACCAGAAAGACGGTGATTTTATTTTCTAGGAAATAGTTTTCTTTGAGAGAATGTTTTAAAGGACTGACACTAGAGGTGTTTTCTTTAAGGTAGAGTTAGTGTCGAGACATTAAATAGGAAATTCGTCATATATGAAAGCATTTACAAAATTTAGAATTTTTCCCTTGACAGCAATCATTTTTCTATGAAAAAAAGTTATTAAATACTCAAGAATATAGCTGAAGAACTATTTATGTTGGCTATTATAATTATGCTCTTATGCTAGCTATGAAGACCATGTACATTATAATTTGCATTTATTTATTAAAATGCCTAATTAAAAATTGATTTCCAGTACTCTAATGGGCAGGCACCATTTCTAAATAGGGATTGTTGAGTCTTTCAGATGGAAATGGTTTTCTCTGTGCAGAGCACTCTGTTCTATTGCTCTTGAAATGATAAAGTAATTAGAAGTCTAGCCCAGTGCAAATATTGGAATGTGCGCCACAGTGAGCATTTACCTCAAACTGATGTGTTCTCAGGAATACTCTCCATCTTTTTCTAGAAATATTTTTTCTTGGCCAAGAAGCAAAATGCTAAAAAGTAAGTAACTAAGACTAGAAAATTTACAAATAATATACCAAGAAATGAAAGAAGGGCCAAAAACTTCTCAAAACACTTTTTAAAAAGTATAATAAAATGACAATCACAAAAATGATAATCATGATGATATTAGTAATTAGAAGTGAAAAAATATTTTGAAATAAGAGTAAAGAGGTATAACAAATTTAATAGTAATAAAATTACACAGAAAAAGCCACCGGTATCCTGTGTTCACTCTGTATTGCTTTTTCCTATATTAACTTTCACTACAATTCGCTTTCTACCAATGTGCTTATGTACTCTAAATTCAGTGTTTGAGTTAATTTCTCATTAGAGCAAGCAGTGCCAGCCAACATATAAAGGGCTTCCTTGCTAATAACGAACATCTAGAAAGGGTGTGTCTGTTTTGATCTAAGCATAATTTTGAAACCCTTGGTTCATAATCATGGTTCACTTTCCATTCAAAAGCTCCCTTTTATTATTAGTGACAAACTTTCAGTGCCATTTCATTTGATCAATGATTCAATGAAACAGTAGTTGAGTTTAGTAGGAAGTAGTAGTATGGAAGCTTAGTAGGGTCCGCTTTTTATATGAAAGAGGTTTGCTTTTAGGAGGAATGGTAAAGGAGTTGATAGTGACATTAAAGGAATGAATTACCAAGTACAGTAATTTTCTCAGCAAAAAGTCACATGGAAATGTGATATTTTTCCACTAAATTTGACATACAAAGACATAAATATTCACAAATCTCACTCCTCGAACTATGTCCCCAATAACTGGCTTTAGGATGTATTTGAAATAGTTCTTTTTATTTCACTTTGTTCATTGGATAAAATGATATTCTGGAGACAGTTTCACAAGAATGGTTTTTTGAATATAAATACTAATAGTGAAAGCACTGAATTTTTTTTTTTTCTTCAGGAACATCTTACAGGTCATTTGACAGGCAAAACTGCAGTGATTATATATCACATTTATATTTGTATAAAACATTTATATAATTTCCCTTCAAAGCAAACAAGTCACGAATAAATCCAAAAACCATTTAAAAGTGATTATTATATTTACTTCTCTCTACATAGTCTTTGTGATATGCCAGTTTCCATGACATCAGAAGCCTCTGTGTTTCTTTTTGTTTCTAATCTGCCATCTATCTCTCCTTTGTGCGACACAGGGGACATGTGCTTCAGCCTACTTTTTCTCTGCTCATTCTGTCTCCGTTCCCTTGACAGCCTTTTTTCTCTCCCTCCTCTGACCTGTTTGCATTCTGATAGTGCAAGTCTTTCTCTCTTTCAATTTTTCACTTTTCACTTACATAAATCTTCCTTGGTAATTTCATACCTCCTATTACCAGCTCTAATGAGACAACTACCAACTCATCTGCTATCTAGAATAGAAGACAGCAAACTTTTTCTGGAAAGGGCAGATAGTTGATAATTTAGGATGTGAAGGCCACACTGTCACCATTACAGCTACTTAACTCTGCCATTGTTGTACCAAAGTAACCGTAGACAATAATTCAAAACATAAATGCACGCACGGGTGCAGTCCAGTGAAAGTTTCATGTTATGGCCTGAATTATATCCCTCTGAAATTCATGTACTGCAGTCCTAACTCCTAGTAGTTCAGATTGTGACTATATTCGGTAACAGAATCTTTAAAGTGATAATTAAATTAAAATGAAGTTATTATGGTGACATAATATGACCAATGTCCTTACAAGTAAGGAAACCAGGACATGGATTGGTACAGAAGGAAAACAATGTGTCTACACAGGAACAATTTGTCTCACATTCACCTATGAGAGTGTGAGAATGAGAGAGAGCCAGGCTAACTACTCGCCAACCCTGCAACTTCATGCCTTTAACAGAACTAGCAATATAAATTTCTGGTTTTCGACCCAACCAGTTTGTGGTACTTTCTTATGACAGCCCTCTCAAAAAGATATTATGCTTCTGCTAACTTTCAACTATTTAGATAGGGTCAAACTGTTCTGAGCTCATAATGGATGGGCCAGAGTAAGAGTAGTACGTGGACCTATTTTGCTGACCCCTGACTTACTGGTCCTCCCGTCCTTCGGTTTAGAAAGCAGTCTACTCAACATCTTTACTTTCTCAGATCACTCCCGTCCCCTAAGTAACTCCCTCATGATTTGGCTGACACATTCTCCTGCTTTTCTGTTCTTTGCTTCAGCAGAGCCACCATCTGCCTAGCTTTGTACGTGGTGATTATCTTAGATTCCTCCCCTTCCTTATTCTGATTATTCTTGACTCTCCTGTGACATTTAATATTGGACTGTCTTGAGCATGCTTTGAAAATTGCTTTCTGATTCCGAGGGCTGTGTCCCTTTGCCTTGTAAATAC